>PVHP010000278.1:0-72527 GCA_004024765.1 Zapus hudsonius
CTGCGTCTCTGGGATAAAGCCAACTTGGTCAGGGTGGATAATATTTTTAATGTAGCATTGTATCCGGTTTGCTAGGACTTTGTTCAGGATTTTTGCATCTAAGTTCATCAGAGATATGGGTCTATAGTTCTCTTTCCTTGTTGCATCCTTGCCTGGTTTGGGGATTAAGGTAATGGAAGCTTCATAGAAGGTGTCTGGGGAACAGATTTAATTTTCCTAGATATTTTAAAAATTAAATCTGTTCCCCAGACACCTTCTATGAAGAACAGATTTAATTTTTAAAATATCTAGGAAGATGTGTCTTAAAAATACCTATGACAAAATACCTTTTTGCAATACCTTGTATATGTATTTCACTTTATTTCTGTAATAACCACCATTATTGTTGGAATTATTGCTCATATGTTACAGCCCAGGAGAGCAGAACCCAGATAGATTGAAGCTGTACAAAACCACACAGCTGTTGACAGAATGGCACGCAGAGTGAAGGAGGGCACAGAGAGTTGCCAGGTTTCCTTAGGGCAAAATACAGAAATCAGTACTGTAAGAACAAGCTGGCAGCCAGTGCCATCTAGGAGTCAGTACCAATGAGTGTGGTGAAAGAGTCCTTAAATATGGCTCTGGCTGAGGGTGTTGCTCTGGATAGGCAGGAACCTGGAGATTCTGTCAAGAAGAACATTCAAAGCTGTCCTGTGCTCGAGGCAGAGGAGACATTCTGGGACATGTCCAGTTGGATTTGGCCCATAGAAAGCATTTGCTAGGAGAATCTTATTTAAAAGTTTCATTTTAAAAGTAAAACTCACAACTTAAGGTCTTCAACTTTCATATGATGTTGATTAAGAGTTAGGTTTTCCCTTGTTTCTATAAGGTGAATTTTAGGTGTCAGAGGGAAAGCTAATAAACATTTGCCTGGGATGACATGTGTCTTACACCATTTTCTCTCATGAGTAATACATGATAAAAAACTGAGTAAGTTATAAAGAAAAAAGGTTCACTTGGGATCACATATATGGCCCAGAACCAAGAGCTGCCTCTGCTCATGGACTTCCTGTTATTGAGGGGCCTCAAACAATGTGGCAGGGGATATGGGAGATGCTTGCTAAACTGTGTATCATCCCAGACCTGCATTTAACATAACCAACTAACCCATTAATTCATTAATCATGTGAATCAAAATAGAAAAGATTAGAAAGTCAGGATAAATGATGGAAAGCTCACTCAACACTGAAAGTAAAGGTGTTTGGGTTCCCATCCAGTGATCCACGAAGATCACTAATCTCCTCTTGCAGGTCCCACCTATCCCTATGAGTTCTGGTGGGAACAACCCACATTCAAAACATGGGAACATGGAGCATGAGAGCTGCTCAGTGGTTAAGGCTGCAAAGCCTAATGACCCAAGTTTGATTCCCCAGTACCCATGTAAAACCAGATGGACAGTGGCATATGCATCTGGAGTTCGTTTGCAGAGGCTGGAGGCCCTGGCATGCCCGTTCTCTCTATCTCTTTCTCTGCTTGCAAATAAATAAATAAATAAATAAATAAATAAATAAATAAATAAATAAATATTTAAAAAACCAGGAACCAGTATGAACACTCCCTAGCAGACCTGCATATGTCATGCTAGGGGTGACCTGAGTATTCTGGAATACTCAATACATCAGAGGAAGATGACACCAAGCCACTGCTGTGGACTAGTGCAAATGCTGCCTACCTCCCCTTCCCTAGTGCAAATCTGCCTCCTTGAATCATTCTCAGAAGCTGAAGACATTCAGACTTTGGTATATTGAGGACCACAATGGGACCATTTATTTGCATTTAGCTTTTAGGCTCAAAGACTTGGCTTTTGGATTCCAGTTGTAGTAAGTGGCCATGAGCCTTAGGCCTTCCTCATAGTCTTCCTATGTGTTATTTTGCTCATGCATTACCTGAGAATGATAACTTTTCCCCCACCTATCCACTTAGTCTTTTTCTGAGCGTCAGATGAAATAAGGTGTAATAAAATTCACATGAAGTAAAAGCTGTTTCAAAGATAGGAGCTCATTCGTTAGTCATCATTTACTCTTAGTAGTAAAATCTTGTCTTTCTACTCTTCCTCCTGCTTCTTCTCTTCTAGGTACCCCCCTCTTGCTTATTCTCCTCTTCTTTTATGTAGCTAGCAGCTTCATAGACATTACAGAGAAGAACCTGTCTTTAGATTTAGGTCAGGGAAAGGTCTCTGAAAGACGAATAAGGAAGAATCTAGATACCAACTCCAGGGCCTACAACTACTGAAGAGAGCATAAGAAAGAGGAAATGTTGTAAGATCCATCAATAATAAAAAGACCAATGCCCCACAGGACCAGTATTTTGTGTTATAGCCCAGTGTCAAATAAACATATATCCCAAAAATAACTTCTCTGGGATAAAGAAATACCAGGTCCTCCTCTTAGATTTGACTAAAACATATTCACATCAAGGAGTGTGATGGGAAATTCTCCACACCAGAGGCATAATGTTCATGGCTAAGAAAAAAAATCCAGAAAAGAAGATAAATGATGGAAAAATGAGATGTGAGAGCCTGATGCCTCATTTGGTTCTAAAAATTAAGGCATCTGGATTACTAGGAGTACCTTTTTGAAATAAGCTTAAATTTGCATTAGGGTATGATGTTAAATATTGTTCAAAATGGTCTGTTGAAATTAAAGCTTAGAATCTTAAAATAGGAATTATATGAGAGAGACTAGATGTAGAGTTTCCAGCTGCTGCTGAGGGGAGAAGGTCACTGCATTAAAGACTCAGTAGGTTCTTTGGGAGGGCATCTCTATCTTTCTCCTTTAATTATGGAGTTTAGGCAATTAGTGTAACTGTGCTCTACATGAATTTTCTTTTCTTCTCCATGTAGTAATGATTGGGGACAGATAGAGGCACTTTATATTGTATCATAAGAGCATATTTTTACTTCAGATTGTAAAAAGGAATAAGGGCACTTTATATACTGTAAGAGACATTTATATGCCAGATTGCAGAAGGTAATGTGCAGATAGACACTGTGAAGTACCCCAGCGTAGACACATGACTACCAGTTTGTTCTGAGTTAACCTTTGACATAGATATAATGTAAATAACAACTTGGGAAGAATACTAGACTCTCCAGCCTTGGTATATGCAAATAACATTTCCTCCTACACACAGAGAAGAGGCAGTCAGGAGCGAAGCACCAATGCCAACACCAGAGACAAGGCTGATCACATGACCAGAGAGACAGCACCAAACATTGGGCCTTTGTCCTGGTTCTTTATAAAACACAATAAAAGATGGCTCCTGCCAGTCAGGTTCTCCCTGGCTTCTAAGATTCCCAGCTCTTTGAATACAGTGCAATGTAATGGTTCTACTCCTGTCTCCAGTCACTGGTTTTCCCTACTAACAAACATGATGGACTCTGGTATTCTGCTTACAGAATTGCAATGGGCAGACTTTACAAGAGCAAGAGCTGGGAGAGATCTGGATGTAAGAAAAAACTATCAGAGCAATAGTCCACCAAATCCTTAAACTATAACACCTATGTCAGTTCTTCAGCATTGGGACAAAATACCAGAGAGAACTTACACAGAGGACATGCTTGTTTGAGCTCACAGCTTCAGAGGCTTCAGTTAATTGTCACTTTATTTTCTTGCTTTGGGCCTGTGGTAGTGCAGTACATTATGTGATAGGGGAACTTGGGATGTCTTTGAGAATGATGGAGCCTTTCTTAGCTCTTGGTTGGACTTTTAACTCAGGAGTTAGGGTGCCAAATGCTCAGGTCATAAAAAAAATTCCAATGAATCAGTAGCTTAAAGGTTTTTGTGTTAAAATTTTGAAGAAAGAAATCCACAATGATGAAGGTGAGGTGAGGTTGAGGGTATGGTTTAGGAATATTTTATTATAGATCTTAAAAGAAAGAAAGAAGGCAGAGCTCCTGTAGAGTAGGAGGAGTCCCCAGAAACAAGATACCACTGAATATTATAACCTTGGAATTAATAAGGCTTGAAAGGATGGAGATTAAGCTGGTTAGTCCAGGTCCCATGCTAGGTATCCAGGATCTTGTAGTCTTAGCCACATCTCCATATGTGGTTTCTAGGGCAGGGGAACTCCTTTAGGGAAAAGGAGACTAGGAAACAAGCCATCAGGATCAAGGACTTTTTCCACTTTTAGCTAAGACAAAAAAAGAAAAATAAAAAGAAAAACACTATTCACTTTTGGACCCTGCTAAACTGTGCTGCCTATTACCATCTCTTATTGTTCATCAGAGGTGGAAAGACATGGTGGAAGAGGCTGCTTACCTCATGGCAGCCAGAATCAAAGAAAAAGAAAAGAAAAGAAAGGGGTGGGATCCCAAAGCTCCCTTCAGAGGCAAAGTTCCAAAGACTTACTTCCTCCCACTAGACTCTACCACCAGGTTCCAACAATGCTATGGGGGCGGGGGGCAACCAACTCTTTAAAATATGAGACTTTAGGGGCCACATAGGCAAACGACAGCTAGGAACCTTCAGAATTTTTATGTCACGATATTTTGAAGTATTATCAGGTATCTATTACTTTAGTAATTTTTTTTTTACTTTTTATGAAAAGTAGGGGAGGAAGAAGGCAGAGGAGTTGGGCAGAGAAGCCCTGTAGCAAGACCTGGAGAGAGAAACCCTGCCACAAATAAGGAAGAAAGGCAAGGACTGACCCAAAAGTTGTTTTCTGACCTCCAAACACCTGCTATGGCACAAACGCACCCACACTGTCATGCATGCTCACATGAACTCTCTCTCTCACACACACACAGTACTTGGTACCTCATGGTGGCATCTAAGTTATTAGATGCCACCTCTCACAAACTGTATCTTCAAACACAGTAAGTGCTGTTTGCCTGCATTGCCTCCAGGGCATTGGCGTCACTGGTCTATGAAGAACTGATTCCTGATCATCATTTTCATGCTGTCTTACAAGAGGTCTGAGCTGCCTGACTCACCTGCATGAGGTGTGGGGCATTGCAATCCACTGGAGAAGTGGGAATTTCTCAGGACTTCAAGGAGACTTCATGAAACTATGATGGCAACAGAGGCTCCTCAGTGATTATAAAGTTGAAACGTCCTGATCAATTTTTTTCCTTCTTCTAATTACTCAATTAACAGTTCAATTATAAAAAGTAGTATAAAAAACGAGTCAGTGTTGCCTCTCTACTCTCTGCATAATTTCCCCACTTCTCTAGATCCAATCTTATTTTTAACAATAAACAGTGCTTATTTATTAATCTATTATGTGCTCCTGGGTGATAGAGATCCAGGCAACAGGATAGCTAGCTGCAATGACCCTAATAAACATCATTTCTCTATGTCCAGTACCTCAGAAGGAGGTGGCATTGGTCACCTTGGTCATTCATCACCCCCAGGACACATTGCACTTTCACTCCCAGAGGGTAGGTCGACTAGTATTTGAGTCCACATCTTGATGCTTTTTGCAATAAACAATTTCTCAGTATGTTTAATGGTCCTGGCACTTTTCAGGCCTTATTAATTCTTAGTTTTCCTGTAAGCCAAGCCTCAGAGTCTCTGCAAATCTCTAACAAAAGAGACCCAAAATGGAGCCCTACGCCATCACTCATATTCCCTAGACAGAGACTCCCAAAATATATTTTATGCTTTCTTTCTCTCCTATTTCACAAATTACACCCCACTTCTAGACATAAACAAGTAATCTCCTTCCAGAGAAATGTGTCTGCCTTGAATTCTTTTGGGCTATAAATCTTTCGTGTCAGGATGTCTGGTTGATGAGCATATTTTCTTGGATATAAATCCAGGTGGGTCTCCAACTTTTTCCTGATATTCACCTTAGAGAATTTCATTTTGGGCATGAAATCAGATAAGCATTCAGAATCCTGAATCTAGTCCTAGTTCAAATATTGGTTTAAATTGAATCCTGACTGTCTCTAATATAAAGAAACATTGTGAAGACCACAGTCTTGATTGCTTATGAGGCCTCCTCACTGGTAGGTAGGAAGTTCTATATGATTCTCATGCCACGTGGTAATTTCCTAGCAACTTGAGGCCCAGGTCAAAGTCAAATGTGATGGGAACATTAGAAAAATGTGATAGGGTGTTGGCCTCATCCTTCTCTGCAACCAGCTAACCAGACACACCCCAGAGCACAGGCCACGGCTGATCTGTCTCTATGTGAATCTCTTCAATGCTGCCAGCAAGGGATAGGCAAAGACTCACCCACTGCAAACCACAAGGAGCCACTGTGGGAGCATGGGATAGGAGCTGGGCAAGCTGGGTTAGGAAAGATGCTGAGATAGGGAGCAGACTAGTTGAAGGGGACTGTGCTGTCATTTCTTCGGGTATTTCTGAGGGACTCCATTATCTGTCATTCCTTGAACTTCAGTCAGCACCTTTTTGTGCTATAAGAAAGTCACAGATGCTTCACAGCAGAAATATGAGACCTTCAGGAGAACATTGGTCAGCTTTTCTCTGCTGAAATGTTACTTCAAGGCTAAGGCTAGAAAGCTGCCTGTGGCCACTCACTGAGAATACTGTTCCTTGAAATCGTATGCAGCTTGTTATTGGGTAAACTGTAGTCTGGGCTTGGATTATTTAAATTTGGTGAATGAATCTAGTTTCACTTTCTAGCCTACACTCTTCCCAGAGCAGGGCCATATGCTGATGTTCAGCACCTCCACCCCCCTCGGGCCTTGTTACTTGACTGCTCTGGATACACTGGCAGAGAAAGCGATTTTTCTACAAGAATAATTAGAACAAATGAGGAAGATATTTCTGTATGCAGGTTTCATAAGGACTGTGTAAAAATGTATGTGGTCAAGGCCAAATAGACCCACTCATAATGCTTTGCTTTTTTAATAGTTTCAACTCACGTGATGACAGCTTTTTAAAATATGAAGTTAAGTCCTAAGACAGTAAATTGTACCTTCTAGTTAAGAAAGTATGTAAACTGATAAATTTAAAGTATTTTGAAAATTGTGGTTTCAGATGTTGTTTGCTGCTTATTGGACCTTTAAGAAACAATAACGCAGACTTAAAACTCACCCACCGTGGCTCAGGGACTGAGCAAAAGAGGGGGAAGAAAGATGGTAAGAGCCATGGTGGGGAAGAATATCCAGTCATTGTCCCCCCACTCAGCAACAACACACAAAGAAAAAAAACTGGCTACCTCTTGTGTAATTCATAACCCCCTGCCCCTTGGACTGATTTAATAAGCCCACTAAAGAGGGCCCCCAGTGGGTTGGGGATAGGGAGGAGGCAAATGGGGGTACCATCACAAGATTTGTTCATACAATGTATCTAAATATTGGCAATGAGTATGTAAAAAAAGTATGTAAAAATTAAGAAGCATTCTTAATGAACTTTATAGAATTCTGTTAACAGTGTATTTTTTTCTGCTTCATTATCTCCAAGAAGTCTGGATGTCACTATAACATTCCATATGCTTTCTAAGAGACATTGACAGTTTCCTTGTCCACTGAAGAGGTCCCTCATTAAAAAGTATGAAATGTCCCTACAGGCTCATGTGAGTACTTAGGTCCATCTGATGGTGCTATCTGGGGAGGTTGCAGTGTAGGTGACTGGAGTTGTGCCTTTGCAGATGAAACCTCATCCCTGGTCCCTTCATCTCTCTCCTCCAGTCAGCCCCGAGGTGAGCAGTTTCTGCCAAGGCTGCAGATACCCTGCTCTTCCCCGTCACAGTGGGGCCAGAATCCACACCAGCAAGGAAATGTCAAGAAAATCCTTATGTATTTCGTCACAGCTATACAAAGTCTGGTCAATATGCTTTCATAATCAATGTACATTGATCTTGTTCTTTAACTATTTCTATGGAGGTTTTAAAATGGCTTTGATGGGCTCATCCAGTCTGCAATGTCCCCTTTGGGGCTGAAAGAGAATGTGACACAGTAATACGCCCCCATCCTTTGCTAGCTTTCTACCCTTCTTTCACATATACAAGGTTATGTGCACCTTATTCATCTTTGTGGAAGTCTGGGGTCAGTTTGGATTCCTGTTAATAAATGTGTACTTTTTACTTTGTGTGAGTTCCTTAAATTGGGAACTCATTCTCTTCCACAGATTGAAATGAACCTCTGGGAAGGCAATATCATTGGATAGATGAAGGCTTCAGTCTCACTCCTCCTGTCTGAAGTCCCAGGAGGTACTGTTGGCCAGGCAGAATGGCGACAGGGCTGTGACTGTGTGGAGGGACACTCCTTCCCTCTGTGAGTGTGTCCTTGCACAGTGGATGAGTAGATATGGCTCCTCATGGCTTCTTTGTTCCTTCCACATATTTGAGCACTGGATTGGAGCCCACCTGGCTCATTCTAGCCTGCTGGGGGTCCTGAGTCTCTGGAGAGCAAACCAGCAGTCTATTCCCAGACAGACACTGGAGGGAGTGAGAGCCCAGCTCTGTGGACCACTGCCCCATACATATCCATTCCAGCCCACTCTTCCCTCATGTTCACTGGCTCCACAGCTCAGAGCCCTCTCTCTCTCTCTCTGGCTGGCCTCCCCAAGGGGATCCCCTGGATCATAATTATAATTGCAATTTTGGAGGACTTCTGAGGTGAGGGGAAGAGAATTGTCTTCCAGTACAAGATACTATAACAATGGACTATCCACCATATGTCATACACATATGGTGTATGGCTCCTGGAGGTCCTGACAGGTGGCTTACTTGGCAATAGAGATATCTTTAAGCTGACACAAGACTTGTCCCAATGAATGAGCAGCAGCCTGGGAATACTCTATCTCCCTGGAATATTCCAGAATCTCTAGAGATTACCAGGTTGCCCTTGTGTTGCCTTCTCTCCAGTTTTTTAGTTCTCACACCTTTTTCCAGATGAGGTTGCTTCCTATGTTGTATTTTTTTCTTCATTTTTACCATTTTGGTGGGCATGTAATAGTATCTCATTGTAAATTTAATTTCCATCACTGATGATCAATGGCTATGAATAGATTTCTTATCAATAAATGAAGACCCTCCTAGCTTCATGATTCTGAGGCCATTTTTCTACGGTCCTCTGTACTTGCTCTTCATGTTCTGGATGTTTCCACTATATGTAGTGCACCCCTGCTTGCTTGTCTTTTTTTTTTGTTTTGATTTTAATTATTTTTTAAGTCAGGGTCTCATTATGTAGCCCCAAACTGGACTCAAACTCATAGTCATCCTCCTGCCTCATTTCTGAAGTGCTGGGATTATAGGTGTGAGTCACCACACCCAGCTTGTCTCTTATATTCTTACTGACATGTTGTTTGATAAATAGATGTTCTTAGTTATAGTATAATGAAAATTGTCTTCTTTTTGAGACAGGTTCCTACATTCCAAGACTGACCTCAAACTCACTGATTATGTAGTGGAGGATGACATGAATCTTCTGATTTTCCTCTGATTCCTGAGAACTCAGATTATAGGCGCCGTCTGCCACACCTGCTTATGAATTGTTCGGGACTGAACCCAGGGCTTCCTACATGGTAGGTAAGCACTCTTCCAACTCAGCTACATCTCTAGCCCTGTTTTTTGTTGTTGTTGTCATTGTTTATTTTGCTTTGTTTTATAAACCTTGTGCAGTTTTTAAGAAACCTTTATTCTAAGTTCATAGAGATGCTTGTCTTTAAATGATGTATTGGCTAACATATCATATTTAGATCTACAATCTATACAAAACTACATTTTGGTTGATAATGTGGTTTATGATAAAAGTAAAGGTTACATTTGCCTGACCATGAACTGCAGGTTCAAAGGTACTTTATAGACTGATTGTTCTAATAGTATGTGTTAAAAAGGCCATTCTTTTCCCCCACTCTGTTGAGTGATACTTTCATCAGAAATCAGGTGGCTGAATGCCCACACACCTCATTCTTTTTTTTAGAATATTTTTATATATTTATTATCCTTAATTAGATACATTGTATGAGCAAATCTTATAATGGTACCCCCATTTCCCTCCTCTTTGTCCCCAACCCACTGAATCATTCCATGGGGTAGGGTGGTTATGAATACCTCAGGAGGTAGCCAGGATCCCCCCATTTGTGTGTTGTTCCTGAGGGGGCAATATCTCTGGATATCCTTCCCCACCATGGCTCTTACAGTCTTTCCACCCCCTCTTCTGCTTAGTTCCCCGAGTCATGGTGGGTGGGTCAGCTTTATTGTTGTGATCTTAATTGTCTCTGTACTTCTGCTTTGGGTTGACGCAGCTCATTCTTGACTGTTTTGCTCCATTGCTCAGACGAACCACCCTTACTTCATTTATGCGCTGACTGACGCAGTACTGATGAATAACAGAATTCTATGTCTGCAAGAGGAAGTTACTCAGCTTTTTCTTCTTCAAGATTACTTCAATTATTCTTGCTGATTTCTATTTTCATATAAAGTTTAGAATTTATTTTGTCAGTTTTACATACATGCACTGCTGGAAATTTGATTGTGACTACTTTGAATCTGTAGGTTAATGTAGATTGATGGCCCTGGCTTTGTGAAGCCCTATCTTATGTCCCTTTTGGAAGGCTGGTTTAAATCAGGAAAGAAGTTACATTGTCTATATACGTAGTAATCTAGTAGCCAACTTTATATCTACAAAGAGATCAAGAAAACTAGAAACTCTGGACCAGCTCATGCTGACTATCACATGGTTACACCAGGACAAAGCTTGCTTCTTTCTCCTGCCCTTCAATTTCTCTCATTTGAAAAGCCACCAGGGGTAATCAGAGATTGTGTTGTTTTCAAAAAGATCCCTTACTTCCATTTTAAAGGCTCCACTGGAAATATTTAACTAGCACTTTGAATCTATTTATAATCAAAGCAAAATGAAAAACCTATTTGGTCTCAATATCATGCGGTAAGTATTACTTTCTATTTAAAAGAACTTCAGCCCTACAGGCTTTTCCTTAAAAGTGACCTCTAAGCTATACCACCTGCTGTCCTGCTGTGCAGGATTGCTGGTTTCCTCACAAAACCTTTCCTCTCAGTGTTTTGTTCAGTGGATAGGTCAGCTGCCACTGAGATAGGCCCATGTGGAGGACTGAGCAGCTGTACAAGCATGTGTTTGGGAGTGGGTTTGGAGAAGGACTGAACAATCACACACCTTAATGTCCCAGGTTTTCACCCTCAAAAAAGAGGCTACAAAATACTCTAGATAGCCAGGTTTGCTCAGAACTAGAACTGCCGTATTATTCAGGATGAAAAATGTTTTATACAAGTGACCTCCAAGGTGGCCTAGAGCTACCTAAATCTCAGGTAATTTGTTTGTTTGTTTTTTCTTGAAAAAAAGTCTTAATCATTCAAAGGTGATGAAAATGTATCATGGATAGCCTTATACTCAACACTGGGATCCTACTGATAACGTGTTATTAGGTATGAGCTGTCACAAATTTATACTTCTATTGTTATAGTTAATTTCTTATTGCTGCAAAAAAAAATCTACAGCAGCTCGTGGAAGAATGGGTTTATTTTGGCTTACAGACTCCAGGGGAAACTCCATGATGGCAGGGAAAACAGTGGCATAAGCGAAGGGTGGACATCACCTCCTGGCCAACATCAGGTGGTCAACACAGCTGCAACAAGGTTCTATCACCCAGACTGCCATCAGCTGGTGATTGTTTGTGGGGAACACCTGGATCAACCCATCACTTCTATCTTCACTTTTCTCTATCAAATCATCTTGATTTTGCATTTCAAAGCTGACTATAAACACTGAAACTTTGTGCTTTAGGCGAAGGGGGAATATCAGTGTCTGGAGCTTATGCTGGAGTTCATTGATGCAATGGCTATGTCATTTCCAGGAGGAAACATTCCATAGCACTTCTCTTCATCCTCCAGCTCTTATATTAGTACCACCTCACTCTGCTGTGATGTTCCCCTAACCTTGGAGGAGGCCATATAGATGTCTCACTTAGGGCAGAGCACTCAAAAGTCATACATTCCTCAGCATTTTGACTAGTTATGAGTCTATGGTAACCTCTCCCCATTGGAAAAAAAAAAAGAAGTTCCTTTAACTAAAGATGGCAGAGTCACTATTCTATGAGCATAAACATAAATATTTAGAAGACAGTCTAATGTAGCTAATAGTAGTAGATTTCCTACTAAGAACTATGAACTCCTGAGCCATGGGCTTTTGACCAGGCGAACAGAAGTAGACAGGAATTCTGTCCTATGGAGTGGGACAAAAGCCAATCAGAAAGTAGTTGTCCCCATAATAGTCATGACACTATTGCACTAGCAGGCATATCTTGCCTGAATGATCAGCTGTGAGCCAATGGAGGAACTACAACTGAGTAAGACTATTACAGACTTTTCTGCCCCAGCAGCCTGCACGTTTTGGCTCTATGAAAACTAGCCAGAAGAAAGGAAACTATAGCTCAGCTCCATCTTGAATTCTCTTGGTCCTGTAACCAAAATATGTAGTGTCTCCAGCAATAGGGTCTTATGGTCTAATTGTGGTGAAAAACCAAGAGCAGTGGCAAAATACTATATTTTGGGGGGGGATGGGGAGGCTCAGGGACCTTTCTGACCAACAAGTTAAAGGGAGGCATGCCAAATTTACCACTGAGATTTTTTATCTAATAAAATATGGCTTTTGGAAGCATGATTATCTACCCATGCTGGGAATCTCATTTCAAACTCTTATAAATTATTTATCTTACAAAGTAATAGGTTTTCCTTTGGCTTTTTTTGTATATGTTTAATTGTGGCAACCCAATCCCTCCTCTCCCATATCTCCTTACCCCCCCCCCAGACCTCTAACTACCTTCATATCACATGTGCTCTACTATTCTCCCTTCCACCTTAAAGCCTTGTCCAGGTTCCTAATCTTTGCAATCACTCATTGCAATTTAAACACACATATCTAAAACTTCAAACTAGGATCTGTATACAAGAGAGAACATGCAGTGCTTGTCTTTCTGAGCCTAAGTTAGCACATTTAATATCATTTTTCAATTTTAAAAAATGTGTATTTATTTATTTGCAAATAGAAAGAGATAGAGAGGGAGAGAGAGGAAGAGAGAGAGAGAGAGAGAGAGAGAGAGAGAGAGAGAGAGAGAGAGAGAGAGAGAATAGGTGCACCAAGGCCTATAGCTGTTGAAAATGAACTCCAGATGCATGCATCACTTTGTGCCTTTACTGGGGACTCAAACGCATGTCTTTAGGTTCTGCAGGCAACCGATGAACCATCTCTCCAGCATACATTTCATATATTTTTATACCATCAACTTTACTGAAAATTTCATTTTTCTTTAAGATGAATAAAATTCCCTGTGTATGTGCACCTCATTTTCATTATCTGTTCATTAGTTGATGGATATCTAGGCTAGTTCCATTTCCTTGTTAGTATGAATAGAACAACAGTGAACATGGATGTTGAAGTTTCTCTTTGGTAAACTACACAGTTCTTGTATGATATGTCTAAAAGTGGTATGACTAGGTGTGATAACCGGTTAGTGTCAATTGTCAGCGTGATTGAATCAGGAATCACTTGCCTCTGGGTGAGTCTGTGAAGGTATTTTTAGGATTATCTGAGTGGGGAAGACTCTTCCCCAGAGTGGGCAGCATCTTCTGGTGCTGTCTCCAAAATAAAAAGATCTGTAGGAAAAAATGGTGCTGCGTTTGCCTGCCCACCTCTCTGCTTCTTATGGGTGAGTATATCTTCCCCATTGCTGGCATTCTTCACTGACATTGTCACCTAGCGGCTTCAGCTTTCCAGCATGGACTGAAGATCAGGAACTCTAAGAATCCTTCAGGCCTCCAACATAAGATCAGGGCTGCTGATTTATAGTCTTGTGGACTAAGCAGGTACTGGCTTCTCAGTCTCTCCAGCCTGCACATAGCTACTGTTAGAATACTCAGCTTGTACTGTGCGAAACAATCAAATAAATACCCTTTGAAATACATAGTCACTTTCTTGGTTCTGTTTCTATAAGGAACTGATGCGTTGAGTCATATGGTAGGTCTAATTTTAGTTTTTTTAAATTATTTTTTATTGTCCATAATGAGTTACTTTATATAATGGGAAAATAATGAGTTGTTATTCCCAGTTCCCCAATGCCCCTCTTCCCCATCCCCAATCAGCTGGACATCCTCCTCCATGGGCAGTCTGGATCAGTACTTGGGGGCAGGAGACCATGGATAGCCTAGGAGTCAGTCTGATTCTGCAGGCCCTAGTAAGTTGTTTCTGAGGGGGGCCATGTTTCTGGATATTCTTCCCATCATGGCTCTCACAATCTTTCTGCTGCTTCTTCTGCTCAGTTCCCTGAGTCATAGTGGGTGAGTATTAAAGGTGCTTAATTGTTGAGATCTTAGGGATCTCTGTACTTCTGCTTTAGGTTGTGTCAAAAATCACTGGTGTCTGTCTCACTGGCTTATCCTGTGTTGACTGATTGGCTGTGGCTCTGGGTCACGTGTTCATCCCATCATTCTCTTCAGGGTTCCATGTGGATCCTCCAAGGTATGTCTGGGGTGGCTCATCTCTTGCCAGGATGTCAGCTATCGGCCTAGGGTTTGTTGGGAGGGTTGGAATATGCAGTGTTTGGCTACCTGTTCTTTTGAGAGATCGCTTAGTAGGATCTGCTCCAAGTCAGACCATTTTTCTCTAAATTTCAATATGCCATTTTCCTTTCAGCTGAATAGGATCCCATCATGTAAATATACCATAGTTTTGATATCCGGAAAGAAAACTCATCACCTACAAAGGCAAACCCATCAGACTCACCTCAGACTTCTCCATAGAAACTTTAAAAGCCAGAAGAGCTTGGAATAAAGCAATTCTAGGCCTAAAAAAGTATGTATTCCAACCTAGACTACTATACCCTGCAAAGTTATCCATCATAATAGATGGAGAAATGAAAATATTCCATGAAATCAACCAGCTCTACAATTACTTGAACACAAAGCCAAACCTTCAAAAGATACTACATGAGATATCCCATGCAGATGAAACAAGCAACTGACCTCAGGAAAGGAATAGAGAACAAGCAAGGTAACACCAAAGAGATAACAACAACAGCTCAGATACCAACCCCCATAGTCTCTCCAACATGGCAGGGCTTAAAGCAAACCTCACAGTTATAACTTTGAATGTAAATGGACTCAACTCTCCTATCAAAAGATACAAAATAGCAGGTTGGATCAGGAAAATGGGCCCTTCCATCTGTTGCCTTCAAGAAACTCACCTTATTGCTAAAGACAGCAACCTACTGATAGTAAAAGGATGGAAAACAATTTTCTAGGCATGTGGGAGTAATAAAAAAGCAGGTGTAGCTACTCTAATACCTGACAAAATAGATGAAAATAGTTTAATTATATAGGTATGTTTACATATAGGCATGACTCTCAATAGAAGCAAAGCAGACCAGGTTATTCATAAGTCATAAATTGGAAAAGGTATGAACCTTACTAAATCTGTCTTAAAAGAGGAGAGTGCAGGTAAACAAGCAACATAATTTATAACTAGTATGAAAAGACAATTCAACATAAATATGTTCAGCAATTACATAAAATAAAACCTTATATTTAGTCCCTGCATATCAATTAATATACTAAGGGGCTTTTAATATATATTATTTAGAAGTATTTGATCAACATAAAGCAAATTTTGCTACCCATGATGACATTAAACTGAAATATTATAAATATAGACAAGTATATTAGCAGTCCTGTGTCTTATTAATAAGTCCAAATCAATTTTTTGTTAAAGATTTGTCATTATAATAAGAATTTAGAAATCATCTAAAAATCTGGATCTTTTAATTGAGTCTGCAAGGCAATTTTAAGAAGCAGAAATGAAATTTGTCATTTTTGTTCACCCTTAAAACCTCTGTCTGGCTGGAGAGATGGCTCAGCGGTGAAGGCACTTGCCTCCAGTGCCTAAGGCCCTGGGTTCAATTCCCCAGGACCCACATAAGCCAGACCCACAAGGTGGTGGCCCTGCTGCGCTCTCTCTCTCTCTCTCTCTCTCTCTCTCTCTCTCTCTCTCTCTCTCTCTCTCCTTGAAAATGAATAAATAAAATATTTAAAAAAAAAAAAAAAAAAAAAAAAAAAAAAAAAAAAAAAAAAAAAAAAAAAAAAAAAAAAAAACCTCTGTCTACTATTACAGTTGGCATGAATAGGCATTTTTCTTTTAAAGCCAAAAGCACATTTAAATCCAAAAGTACTAAGAAGAGTTATTTTACAAACATTGTAAATGTGTTTCTAGCAATCTAACATCATCTTGGACTAATCTATTCATAGATGGAGCTGTGCGGTACTTAGATGTAATCCACGTAGAGAATAAACAACAGGAATGTGAACAATGGCTCGTCAGTGTTAAACATACAACAAACAACATGTATTACAGTTAAAGGGAAAAGAGTCTTTTTTCTTGATAGCTCTAGTTGCACCATGAACTGAAAGAAGTTTGAGATAATGTAACATATTTTAATTTTTGTAAGCACTCACTGTAAGCCAATGTGGAAGGAGCACATGTGCTCTGGAGGTGGGCACCATCCACGTGGGGTCACCATGATGACCAGTAAATGCAGCCTTCGTGCAGCAGCCATGGGCCTGCACATTTTCATTCTTGCTGAGTTCCAGCAAGACACAGGAAAGGGTTGGTATCCCTCTTTATATTAGTGGGACAGTTAATTCACTCAGAAATCAAGTTGGTAAATAGTTAATTCAAAGCCTCCGTGTCCAGGCGTGTTGCCTTTACTCAATTACAAGGCCACTACCAGGGAGTCTCGGGGTCATGTGTCCAGCGGGAGGATTCTGGTTCTGAAGGCACATTGGTGATGGGATGGTGAAGAGAAGAAAAGGAAATCCAGCGCTATGCTGATCAGGATACATGGACATACAGCCCATGAAAGAAATTACAGTCTATTTTATGGCCTTCCTTCAGCTCCAAGAGGAAACCTCAGTGGAGGGAAGAGACCACATAAGCTTATGAGTAAAGAGGACATTTTGAGAAGCTTCAATTAGCACATACTAAGGGAAGCAGGTTGGTTTATTCAACCCCTAAATTTCTCACATATCTACATATAACCCTCAGCTATGGAGGGGACGGGAGAGTTGTTTTGTTTGTTAGTTTTCGGGGCAAGCACATTAAAGCTCTGTCTGCAGTGGCTCTTGGGTTGGCATTGAATATCAAAGGGATTTGAATGTGGACAAGGGAGTGTGCAAGCAAGCAGATCAGAGACAGAGAGAGATTGCCACTTTGTCATTGCATAGTGTAGAGAGAATGTCATATCAAGAGATCAATTAGGGATAGATCATAAATGATAGAGAACCCTCTCTGGGAGTATGTCAGAGCTCTAGCAGGTGAATTGGGCAGAGAGAAGTAAGGGCTTGCAAAAAGCCCCACAACATACAGAAACTACAAGTGAGAATAAATGTCTGTGTCTCAAGTGGGTTTTGGGCAACAAGGTGCTGACCTTGTTCAAGGTTGAAAATCACTTGGCTCAGCACTGTGGTTTTTGGAACAGAAACAAACAGGTGTTCTGACAGACCTGGAAGATTCTTTATGGGAGAATGGAGGGTGGGACCAACCATGAGGTGTCAAAGACAGGAGAAAAGGGGGGGTGAAAGGGCTCCCCAAGAAGGCAGTCAGTTTCAGTAATACCTCTATCTGAGTCACAGAAAGGACCATATTTGGAATAAAGGACTCTGAGGTGGTGAGAGACTGGCATGGTTTAGAGTGGAAGGGGAGGAAACACCAACCAATAGAAGGAAATCCCAAGGACCACTGTGGCGCAGAGCTGAAGGAAGGGAACTCTGAGTGGGAGCCAAGAAGAAAGAGGCAGGTAAAATAAAAAAAAAATCCAAAAATCCAGGGCAGAGGAGCAGAGGAGAAAAGGGGAAAGGGAGAGAGAAAAAGAGAGGAGAGAAAGGAACCATATGCAGCAGATAGAGAATATGCCTGAGAACTTCTGAGGAGGAGGGTTTTTAAGCCCTTTGGGAGAAGGAATAGGGAAGAGCCTGCAGGGAAGGGGAAAAGTCACCACAGAAGGCTGCTCCAGCCTGGCCTAGTTAAAGCCTGGCTAGCTGGGAAAGAGGAGATCTAGGCTTCTTACAGTAGGGTTAGTCTACTAGTGTAAGTTTGGCTTATTATTGGAAAATCAACCAATCCAATACACTATTTTAACACAATAAAAAAGAAATGTGTATCTAAGTTAACCTATACTGATCTCACTCTCCGATGGAGATTCTGTTTGTATCTTTCAGAACGCAGAGAGAGAGCTATGGATCCTCCAACCCTACCAACAAACGGCAGGCCAATAGCTGACACCTGGGCAAGAGATGAGCCACACCAGACCTACGGTGGAGGATCCCGCAGAGTGGTGGGATAAGCAAGAGACCCACAACCACAGCCAGTCAGTCAACACAGGATAAGCCAGACAGACAACATTTTCAACACAACCTAAAGCAGAAGTACAGAGACCCTCCCCCCCAAGAACTCAACAAAAAAAAAAGCAACCTTAATACTCACCCACCATGACTCAGGGAACTGAGCAGAAGAGGGGGCTGAAAGACTAAGAGCCATGATGGAGGAGACTATCCAGAGACATGGCCCCCTCAGTGACAACACACAAAGGGGGGTGGAACCGGGTTGACCCCTAGGCTATCCATAACCCCCTACCCCATGGACCAATCCAAACTGCCCATGGAAAAGGATATCCAGCCAATTGGGGACAGGGAGGAGGGAAATTGGGGAAATGGGGATACCAACTCATTATTGGCCCATTCAATGTATCTAAATATGGACAATAAAGGGGAAAAATGTAGTATACACACACACAAAAAAAAGGATAAGACCTTCCTTCTTGAAGCTACTTCTTGCCTGGGATTTGTCCACCGCAATGGGTAAAGTTACTAATACACATATATTTTTGTTTGTTTGTTTCAGAGCATTTTATTTTAAGGTATCCATTTTTTTCCAGAATATTTTTTTATTTCAGAGAAATCTGTTTACTCTTGTTTTTGTTTGCTTTAAGAACATTCAGTTTGCTAATTGGCTAGCATTTCCTCCTTTTTATTGTTGATATTTTTATCATCCATAATTAGATACATTGTATGGACAAATCTTATGATGGTACCCCCATTTCCCTCCTCCCTGTCCCCAACTCACTGGGGACCCTCCTGGGTGGGCTTACTGTATCAGCACAGATTCCTGGCTAACAGAGGAGCTTGCAATCTTCAGGAGAAAATGGAAAACACAGATTCAAGGAAGGAGGAAATGTTTGGAGAAAAAAACTGCCAGTTGGTACTCCAGCTGGTTTATGTTTGGCAATTATGTTCACTCAATTTGCAAGTATGTACAGGAAAGAATAAAGAGGAGGAACTCTAACTACAGATAACTTGGTTTTATTCTTCCCTCAACTGGAAACATTAGATCCTAAATTTGTTATTTATTCATGTGATAACTTGATGTCCTAGGCAATAGAATTAAAGATCACTAATGGGCAGCCTGCTTAACTAGAATTTTAAAACATCTGAAGAAATGATATTAATGACTGAGAAAAAAATTAAGAGTTTTAGAAAGTACATATAAGTTATAGGAATATGTTAAAAATCAATAAGAAATTGGTAACTGAATTTTAGAGGATGTTGGAAATAAATATATACTAAAAACTATCTTTCTTCAAACCATTACTCTCTTCTTCCTCTCATTTTCTACTTTCAAGCAGAACAAAATTATGCATCAAAAAATAGTGTTATGGCTTATGTTAGGACAAAAATCCCTAAAAGAAAAAAATTCTACACTATAATAAAACTTTCCACTCGTAAAGGCATCTTGTTCCCTGCTCATTAGCCCTTAAATAAGAAATGATAGTAAACTATGCTGCAAAGAAACAAGTTTCACCTTAGACCTTTTCCCTGTCAGTAGGCCTTTCTTTGCTTTTACTAAGTAATAGAGTCTGATGGTGATTTATGTGTTCCTAATTATTTTCATGTAATTGCTTTTATGTGAATCAATACTAAATTCCCTGCAAAATTCCAAAAAAAAAAAAGAAAAAGAAATAAAATCTGTGGCCATTTTATTTTAATTTTTATGAACTTACTATGAACTGAAATTACTAGTCTTGGCATTTCTAACGTTACTAGTGGTCTCTGGGTGTTTTCAGGTTCTTGGTCTCTTATTCAAAGACTTAGAGGAAGGACCAAACAAGGAGTTATGGAGAAAAAACACTTTATTATGAGCAAAGCAACAGTAAAGGTTTGAATGCACTGCCAAAGGGGCAGCAGGCCACTCACAATGAGAGTCCTCAAGGGCTTAGGAAAGAATGGATCATTTGTTAGAAGTGTAGTGTGGATGTTCTTAGAGTTTGGTTGACAGGTTAAGATAATATAATGCTCACTGTACTGTATATGTTTCTTCCCATGATCCAGTTATACATTAGTATAATATGACAATTACTGTTTTCTCCCAAAAGGTTCCCTTAGAGAACACAGATTGCCTTACTGTACATGCACCCAAAATCAATTCAGGCTTGATATCTCTCTAACATTTTGATCCAGGATCTCTATAAGAATATATTTCAATGGGTGCTGATCATGCAGAATGGTTGCTGAGAGGAGGAGAAAACTAGTTCATTGCGGGGTGCAGGTTGTATGTACAGCTTGGTAAGGTTCCCAGGTTCCCATCATTTTGTTAAGTGCATTATGTAGGAAAATGGTATGTCTATTGCTTAAGTCATGCAGTGCCCCGGGTGGCTAAACTATTCCATATGCTGGCCTGCACCAACTCTACCCTGAGAGAGTTTTTCCCCAAGTTCTTTAGGGGAGCAGAAGGGAGGTCAGCCTTTTTGGAACTGCTTCATGCTGTGTATCTGTAGAGCACTGAGTAGGGCCGAAATAATCTCTCCTACTCTCTCCTCTCAGCCTGTTGGTCTAGATTCTCAACCTATTGGTCTAGAATAGAGCAGGCATCTTCTTTTGGCCATATTTACATGAACATCTACTTTTGTTCCAGGTAGCAGCTGTTGGTGGAGGACAGTTTACAATTAGACTAGCTAGACTCTGTAAGAAAGAAACTGTCTTTTTATTTTATTTATTCATTTTTCAAGCAGAGAGAGAGAGAGAGAGAGAGAGAGAGAGAGAGAGAGAGAGAGAGAGAGAGCACCAGGGCCACTACCTTGTGGGTCTGGCATATGTGGGTACTGGGGAATTGAACCGGGGGCCTTAGGCACTGGAGGCAATTGCCTTAACCGCTGAGCCATCTCTCCAGCCTGAAACTGTATGATCTTAATGAGAAGAGAATCAGGGGATGAAAAGAAAAAATGTGGGCAATGTTCAATGTTTCCAGTCTGGAGTTGAAAGAGTTACCTAGACTTTTTACAAAACTAGTTCTTGGAAGGATATTTTTGATATTTTGCAGCTACTTTCCCATTTATTAACCTAAAGAGATTTGCCTAATGGTCACATACAGAGGTGGGAAATGAATGATGACTGTGTAGAGGGCCAAAGATAGACCAACCTAAATTTTGATTCTCAAATTATCACATTTTAGCTCTCCACAATCATTGAAGTTCTGATCCATCATTCAGCCTTTTAAAATGTTTAGCACAGGTATGTCTTCAGGCAACATCAGTTTATAGTTTCTTCTGTAAACCAACCCCACATTCTGAGCATGCAGAGGCCAAGAATTCTCCCCAGGGTTAGGAAATCTCAATTCTATCAATGGATAATTCTGAGTGGTCATAAAGGTAATTCTCAAGAGAGAGAGAGAGAGAGAAAGAGAGAGAGAGAAATTATTGGTAACTACTTTTAGAAAGAAATCATATCAAATTTAGAAAGGATCACCTCAAATCTACTAGCCATCACAATCTGGGTCTGATTTACTCATTTTGTTTTCTGTATCTTATACAACATTTATGCAACACATAATGGGAGAGTTATACCCAAAGTTACAATAATCAGAAACCGAACTAAAAAAGTATAGGTATCAGATGAAGGAAGCAGGTGTCCTTATCAAGCAAAAATCCTCTGCATGTGTCATCATACCCCTTCACCAGACTAACCACATTTTCTCTGTGCCTACAGAATCGTTTTATGCAAGAAGAGGTGATTCAAGAAAAGAAGGAAGTCTGGGAAAACAATCATCATGTAAGGACACAATATTGTCCTTATTTGTAGCTTCACAGAAACCATAATAATAACCATTATTTTTATCACTTAGGAATGTAACAAAAATTATTACAAATGCCTCATACAATTTTTGAGACATTTAAATATAAAAAATTAACAAATGTAAAAGGTGAGATTTAGAAATGTTGTTACAGGAGTTTTTCATTCAGTTACTTGGGTCATCCAATTGTCATTGTAGTTGAAGATGAATATTACAGTCTATGAAAATGTGATCTCAGAGGAAGCTGATATAACTCTGAAGTGAGAAATATTAAGAGTTTATTTCCTGGAGTTTTATTGCCAAGAAGATGGTTAGAAGTACCTAATAGAGTCCTTTCCCTTCCAGCTAAAAGGAGTCTTAGATAGATGTGGTATGGACTTCCAATCACCTTTTTTTAACTTTTGTTCCTCTAGTTGTTCTATGCTTAGGAGATCACTATGTAAATGTTCTATAGCCAATTCTGCTATTTTACTTATGAGGCTTAAAAGCCCTTACAATAAAGTTTGTCTTTTTAGAATAGCAATGGATCATATACATTTTTTCCCCCAGAAGATAATGGATGTTTTTCAAAGGAGTAAATCTTAAATTCAGAAGAATGAGAGTCTTTGACTCAGAAAGCTTTAGTCAATTTTGACAGTTGATATCATGTTTATTTAATCATTAATCTATAAGATTAAAGATCATAAACACAGTAGAATTTTATATAATAATTTTATATAAATCTAGTTCTATAAATAGATTTAAATATTTGTAATATAGTGGGAATGCTCTGAGTAGGGACAGTTTGTTTTAATAGAATTCTTCTTACTGTTTTGGCAATGATTATTTGGCAAGTAAAGGCTTTCCCTCAATGGAAAATATACAACCTCAGCATTTGGATAAAATCTAATAGCTACATTTTACATAGTTCGTTTGAGGTTTTATACCATCTGACAAAAGAAACTGGTTGCATTCTGCCCATGTCCTAAGAACTAGAGCAATGCTGAGTGTAAAAGTAAAGACCAATGGGTTTGGTGGAAGCAATTTCAGGGCAGAATGACATTGAATCTATAGTTTGTCTTCTTTTTGCTGATGTGATTCAAATCTACTAAGCAAGAGAAAAATGCAGCGAGGAAAGAGATGAAAAATATAAAATTTGGCATAGAAAAGAATGAATTTAAATTCCCAGATCCAGAGGTAGCATCTGATTTAGCTGTAATTGTTAAAGAGATTACTACCATTGAAAATAAGACAACTGCTTTGCAAGGGAAGGTAGTAAAGTTTGGCTTGAGAGCAAGAAAGACACAACCTGTTAAAAAGACTTTTAACTTAATTGAAATGCTAATTCTTTTGAAAGGAAAAAGCCTAAAAGGAGATTAGTTAAGGAGGTCTTTGTGGCTGGAGGCATGCCTGCAGAGGCTGCAGCAGCTGTAGTCTGAGCCCAGGCTTCAAATGAACCTGTCGGTAGAACTTGACAGTGTTGTTCCAGTGATACTAGTTTTCAAAGAAGGAAAAATTCAACAAGGAGGAGGTCATGAATTGCACCACAGTTACAGAGAGCTGCTGATGCTAAGCAATGTGAGGCAGGGTTTGTGAGAGGAGCACCAGCATACTTGAAGAACTCTGTCACTGATGTTCTCTGTAATGCGGAACTTAAAGTGGGAGCTGTAGTTGCTGAATTAGATGACTTATTTGCCATGGGTCTAACTGTATCCCAGAGTAATGAGAAACTGTTGGGGTTTAACATTGAAGTTTTCACCCACTACATAATGAATGGTTCTGGTTTCTAGCAATAGATACACTTCATTGTTCTTGTGTGCTGCCATTCCTTTCTGTTTTGTCTCCCTAAAATGGCATGTCAGCCACCTGCTCCGCCAGGCATCATTTCTGCCACCTCCATTTCTGATATCAGTAAAAATTCCTTTCTCAGACCTTTCTGTTTTCCCCCTCTTCATAAAATAAGCCCACTACTTTCTTTAATGTTTAAACTACTTTAATGATTAGCCTTTAAAAACAATCCCCAGATGTTCTCTCTTTAAGCTCCTTAATTAATTACCTACTACTTGAACTTTTGACCTATAACCTTGACAGTAAACAGCTTTCCTAATAGAAGATAAGAGCTGCTTTCAGCTGTGTGATTATCCACATAGAGTTTGTCCTGCAAGGCTACTCAAAGGCAATTCCCATTGTCTGAAAGAGTACATTTCTGTGACTCTGTCAAGAGACAAGTAGTAGTACTGCATTGCCAAAGGCAAGGTAAGCATATGTGGTGGTTTGACTAAGAAATCCCCCATAAACTCATGTGTCCTGAAAGCTTGAAAGCTGACAGTAATTTGGGAGGTGAGCCATGCTGGTGAAGGTATGTTTGGGAGGGGGGCAAACTTAGGAGTGTTATAGCCAGCTCCCTCTTGCTAGAGTTTGGCTTACTCTCCTGCTGCTGTTTTCCACCTGCTGTGGCAGAAGTGATGTCCAACCTTTGCTAATGCCATGCTTTCTCCTGCTGTCATGAAGCCTTTCCTTGAGACTATAAGCCAAAACAAGCAACTTCCCTCTCAGCAGATGCTTTTGGTCAGGTATGTTGCATCCGCAACACAAAGATAACTGCAAAAAGTATAGAAAAGAAAGCATTCTCAAGATCAGTAGCTCATATAAGCTACCAGGAGTTGTTTTAATCTTCTCAGGTAGAAAAACCACATCTGGCATGGTAGGTGCAGTTGGAATTACTATTTGATTAAGTTTCTAATACATACTTAACTATCATTCTCCATGATCCATTCATCATCTGACCAGGCCAAGGAGAGTTAAAGAAAAGTATAGTAGAAAATACCACCCATGCATTTTAAAAATCCTTTAGGTTGGCACTAACCTCTATAGGAATATGGTATTTGTTTTAGGTTCACTATTTTCTTTGGTAGAAGCAGCCTTAAAATCTCCCATTTGTCCTTTCCAAGCACAATAGCCCTCGCCCCACAGGGTAACAAATCAATGGGGCAATTCCTTCAATTTCTAAGTATATCTATCTCCATTATGCATTCATGGACTCGGTGAGTTCAGGTATAGACTTTTGCTAAATCTCCAGTGATCATTTCACTTCTATAAGCCCCCCTTTAATTGGAAGACCATTATGCTATTTGGAGACTCCCAAAATCAATGTCAGATTATAACCAGTTCCTAGTAGGCCCCCAAAGATCTGATTATTTCCTTTCCCCAAGTACAGTTACCATAGAAAAGACACCAGGTACTTTTGGAAATGGATGTGAGAAAAATTAATATTAAAACCTTTTGTAATTGTAGCAGGGTCTTTCCTAAATGAGTCCTGGCCAACTCTTCATTTGAGGAGCGCTGGGTCTGTAAAGTGACACAATTTTGCAAATCAGTTAAGGTGCCATGCCTCTCTGCTACAAAGACTCAAAGCAACATTTGTTATTTGCCTGGAATTTTTTTTTTTTTTTGCTTATAGAGATTGAGCAAGAACTTTGTAGGCTTCCTATCTATTTCACTTCTGGCAACAGCTTGTACCAGAAGGCTACCTGAGCCAGACTATTATGAGCATTGCTTTTGTTTATGCTCTCAATTACATTAAGTATTCTATTATAGTTACCTTTTCATTGCTGGTAATTGCTGGTTCAAACACCTGACCAGAAGCAGCTTATGGGAAGAAACTCAAAGGGAAGCTCCATGATGGCAGGAGGAAAGGTAGCATGAGTAGAGACTAGACATCACCTCCAGGTAGTACACCTCAGTGTGAGAGTGAGACAAACACTGGCAACTGTGAGCTGGCTCTAATACCCTTAAGCCCACCTCCAACAACACTCCTCCACCAGCCTGGCTCCGCCTCCCAAATTGCCACTGGCTGAGGACCTAGCATTCAGAACACACAAGCTTATGGGGGATACCTAATTCAAACCACCACAATCACCCCCTGGCCCCCACAAACTCATGATCATCCACGATGTAAATTCAATGCACTGTGTCCAACTATAAAGACCACATAGTTTTTACCAATCCCAATACTATTGAAAGATTCCCATAGTCCAAGATCTTTTAACAATGAGCTGTGAAGCCAAAAGAACAAAATGGCATAGAATAAGCATTCACACTGCAAAATATGATATTGGACATATGAAGCAACAATTGAACCAATACAAGATCTAAAACAAACTAGGCAAACATCAAACCCTGACACCTCTAAGCAGTAACAAAATCTCTCGTGTGCTAATTCTGACCTTCCAGCTGGGCTGCTCCTAGCCTGGTGAGTAATCCTTCCCAAGCCACTGGGTCTGTTTGGTAGCTGTCTCACAGTCCTGGCATTTCAAAGAGTTCATGGGTCTCTACTGTAATCTGAAGTTCATCCTCATGGCTCCATCAGGCCTCCCTCCATTCAGAGACTTTCAACAATCCTGCCTCACATTGGCCATGGCCATTTTCAAAAATAAAAACAAAACTGTGTTGCACATCCAATGACTCCTTCTTTCCAGTGTTTATTATATTCCATAGTACCATGTGGGCTACCAAATTTGTTCATTCATGGGGGAATGAAGGCAACTTTGAAGATCAGAATACTCATTCAGCATTCAGGACCCCTACTTTCAAAAGAGTCAGCATTCTTCCTGCTGTCCCAATGAAGAGTAGCTGGTCGAATTTCAATGAATTTCAAACAATTGCAGCTGAAAAAGCCAGAATCCTTTAGATGAGAATTTTCCAAAGTCCAAGTATCCATGGTTTTTCTAAGATCTAAGAATAAATTCAATAACACCAAGTAGGCTAAATACCTAAGCAAAACCACAAGATTGTTAAGCATATATTTATGTAAAATAAATAGCTCTCATCCCAAAGGTGATTAAAAGATATTTTATTCTAGAGCCAAATTTGAGTGATGCCTGCCCAGGAATAGAGATTTAGGTTATCCCAGATTGCATTCTGTAATATGTTAACAATGTTATAAATATTTTATAGTTATAGAACAAAGAAAATCATAGAGCAAGGAATTTTTTCAAATACAATAGTGGAAACATCAGATGGGTGGGTAACAGCAAAGCAAGAGCATCTCTGATGTAAGTTTCAGATGCTATCTGATGACATTATTAGCCTTTGGGTTGGTTGAAGCCATAGTCTATTTGCACATTCCAAAGATATTAGGTCAGGCACCAAGATGGGTAATAAATGACTATTAAGGAGCTTATGGTAGACAAGGTAATTTGTCCTTTATTCTGCAGCATTCCATCTCTGTGATTGCAAGAGTTGTATCAGTCCATTCAGTCTTGTTCAAAGTAGATGCAGCACTATTCCAGGATCTTTAGTCACACATACTATCATCAAATTTCAGAAAGTCAATGACAAAAAAAAATCCTTAAAAACAGTTGGCAACAGAGGCACATGGCCTGTAGGGGAGTCATGGTATAAATTCCAGGAGAGATTACTAAAGTCATGCAACCAAGAGAATGCAGTAAAATACTGACCATGTTGGAAGGAAAAAAATATATACTCTAGATATTATATCCATTGACATAATCTAGCAGTAAAATACTGACCATGTTGGAAGGAAAAAAATATATACTCTAGATATTATATCCATTGACATAATCTAGAAGTGACCAAAGGGCCACACAAATTGAAGGAATTTGTCACCAGCATACTCATCTTGCAAGAATTGTTAAAAGGAATTCTTTAGAGAAAAAGTGATAAAGGTTGAAAATTCTGATTTATAAAGAAAGAAAAAGGTTTTGTTACATAAATAGTTAGAAATAAGCAAATCTGAAGGTCATGGGGTATAATCATCCTCTCCATGATTTTTTTTGGGCCTCATCTCCTGGCTCCCTGTTAACATACTAATTTGGCAAATGATAGGGAAAGGAAAGGGAAATGTAATTCCCTCAGAATTTTAAATACCATATCAAAAAAGGGTGGAAAATAATAGTTTCCCCCATCTAAAGATTTAAAATACCATTACAAAGAATAGCTATAGATTAGACAAAATGGAAGAAAGTGGACAGGTTTCTGAACTAGAGAAGATAAGAGGTCGGGTCCTTGCCAGCAGAACTTTTTCTGTGTTTCTCTCCCTCTCTCTTCCTCTCCTCAGAGGTATAGATGTTTTTATGGCTAGAATCACTGAGTGGGTCTATTCATTCATTTCCATAAGTTTGTGACTAATAATTTCTGTAGGAAACATAAATTGAGTTACAAACCAAAAGGAACAAAATATATGCCTGCCTTACTTCCTTACAAGGTTCATTCTCTAATCATATGATTTTAAGTGGTAAACTTGAGATTATACTTATCTTAGATTTTTCAAGATCTCTCATATTTCTATTTTATTATCTGTGTGATCTTCCAGGGATAAAATATAAAATTTATGCTTCTTATACCTTCATTTTATCTGTCACTGGCATAATCTGATTTTTCTTCCCTAGATTCTTAAGGTAAAGATTTTTTAAAAATCTTTATTATCCAAAATTAGATAAATTGTATGAGCAAATATTGTGTTGGTATCCCCATTTCCTTCCTCCCTGTCCCCAGTGCACTGGGTATCCTCCTCAGTGGGAATACTGGATTGATCTATGGGGTAGAGGGTTATGGATAGCACAGGAGGCAGCCAGGTTCCCCCCCTTTGTGTATTGTTGCTGAGGGTGGCAGTGTCTCTGGATATTCTCCCCCACCATGGCTCTTACATTCTTTCTGACCCCCTGAGTCAGTTTCCTGAGTCATGGTGGGTGAGTTTTAAGTCTGATTTATTGTTGAGATCTTAAGGGTCTCTGTGCTTCTACTTGTTGTGTTGTGTTGTTTTACGTTGTGTTGTGTTGGAAGTCACTGGGTTCTATCTTGCTGACTTATCCTGGGTTGACTGCTTGGCTGTGATTATAGGTCTCTTGCTTATCTCACCACTTTCTCAAAGGTTTCAATTGGGGTCTATAGGATAGGCCTGGAGTGGTTCATCTCTTGCCGGATGTCAGCCATCCGCCTCCAGCTTGTTGGTGAGATGTAATGACCATGGCTCTCTCACTGCCTTCTGAAAAATACAAATAGAATCTCCATTGGAGAGTGAGATCAGTATAGGTTAACTGAGACATTTCTTTTCTTTTTTTTTTTTTTTTTTTTTTTTTGAGGTAGGGTTTCGCTCTAGTCCGGGCTGACCTGGAATTCATTATGTAGTCTCAGGGTGGCCTTGAACTCACAGCGATCCTCCTACCTTTGCCTCCCTCCCGAGTGCTGGGATTAAAGGGGTGCGCCACCACACCTGGCTGAGACACATTTCTAATTTGGCAAAATTCTATTGGGATTAGCCTTCTGTAGTTTTCTGGTAATGGGGATTTTTTTTTTTTTTTTTGGAGCCCCAGTTTTTGGTTCCCATAGGATTTTTCCCTGAGTCCCAATTTCAGTTAAGCATTCCTTGTCACTGAGTGGATTTCTTGACCAATTTATACACTGTTGATTACCCACCCTCCCCAATTTTGGTGCCTCTATTGCATCCCTTCATGATTTTATTGATCCCTTCTTGGCTCACTGCTCTCTCCCAGAAGGAAGTGTGTTCAGCCTTCTCATGGCAACAGTCTGCATTTTGTATCCATGGTCTCTGCTTTCTTGGAATATCATTGACCAATTTCCCCTGGCAGCTTATGTAGCACTTCCAGCACTGCACATGCTAGCACCTGGGGGCTGGTTACCATTCTGAATCTCACATGGTCTCTCGGTGTTGATCAATGACTTTCTGTGGTTTCTTCAGCAATAGGATCTTAACTTTGACCTGGGGTGGGTATTCAAGAGCTTTGACAGAAACCTGTCTTGTTTTGGGGACCTTGTGGGTCTCTTTGATCAACAGCTCAGTGTGGGAAGGAACCAATGACTGGTACAGAGAGTTACAGATCTGATCAATTTTTCATGGGGTTAGGCTTCCTCCCATTCTATTCATGACCCCTCTTTCCAGGCAATGCCCACAGCTTCCTCGAGAGCTTACTGTATAAAAGTATTTTATGATTTTGATTCATTATTGGTTTAGCTTGTTGTATAAATTTCCCCCTACCTGCCCCCCTATTCCTTCCACCTCTTTCACAGTCTCTCATTTCCCCTGCTAGGTTTACTTAGAGTTATCCTGGTTAGGAACCGCATATGAGGGAGAATAAGCGGCATTTGACTCTGTTCTTTTGTGAGTTTGCTAAGTAAGATCTGCTCCAAGTCTGTCCACTTTTCTATAAATTTCATTGTCATTTTTCCTTTCCATTGAATAGAACTCCATAGTGTAAATGTACCACAACTTTGATACCCATTCGTCTAGGGATGGACATTTGGGTCGATTCCAATTCTTGGCTCTTATGAATTGAGCTGCTATGGTTGCACAGATGTATTTGTGCTGAGGTGTGACATCTCCAGGGTAGATGCCTAGTAGAGTGATAGCTGGGTTCTTTGGTAGCTCTATGTCCATTCTGTTGAGGAATCAACTTAGTCTTTCAAATTTTATATTAGCAAGGCTTCAATTGGTCACCGAAAATTGTGATGTGTCATGTTACTATTTTCATATAGCTCAGAAATATTTATGAGTTTTTCCCTTTGGCTGACAGGTTACTTATAATGTATTATTTAATTTTGAAATACTTGATGATTCTTTGAAATGTGTTCTCATTAATTTTAAATCGAATCCCATTGTGCTCACAGAAAAGACTCTGTGAGACTTTGATACTGAATCTATTTTCTAAGCAGTATATAGGCTTTCTTGATGAAAGTTATATGTACATTTGGAAATAATATATATTGCATGGTTGTGAAACCTAACAATTATTGCTAATTTTACTTCTAGGTAGTTTATTAATCATTGGAAAAGCAGTAATTTAATCTTTAAATACAGTTTGAAATTTGTCAGTTTTTTTTCTTTCACTTTGTCCACTTTTGTTTCATGTTTTTTAAAAAAAATTATTGAATAATTTTTTAATTAAAAGGTTGTACTCTTATATCCCCTCTCCCCAGCCCCCCTACTTTCCTCTGTGAGGGAGACGGTACTGATGTTCCTTGTGGGATCCTGAAGACTTCAGTCAGTCTCTGGGGTGGGGGTGGTGCCCTAGGCTAATCACACCCACCCTGAGGCTCTTAGGATCTTTCTGACCCTTCTTTCATAATGTTCTCTGAGCCTTGGCAGGCATGCTAGAAATCTGATTTAATGTTGAGTTCTCTCTAGCCTATGAATCTCTATTGTGATGTGGTTTGAGTGACCATAGTGTCTCTCTCCATCTCCGTGGAACTGGTTCGAAGGCTAAGAGTGAGAGCGGTTGGAATTGATGTCACTGCTGCTGCTTCTGCAATGGCTTCTGGACAGCAGAGGTGATGGAGGTCGCCTGTCTGGTGATAGGCAGTCAGCTATCTATTGTTGATGTATTAATGCATTCTGAATCTCCCCAGTGTTCTCTATCATCCTGAGACAAGGTCTCAGATAGATCAGGGTCACCTTAAACTCATGATCTTTGTAAGTGCTAGGATCACAGACATCTTGTTTATTTCATGTATTTTCAATTTGTTCTCAGCTACACATATATTTAAAATCAATGTTTCTTCTTGCTGTTATCTGTTAATTATTAGAAAAATATTGTTTCTTAGTCAGGCATGTGGTGCATGCCTTTAATACCAGCACTGTTGAGGCAGTGGTAAGAGGAGAGCTGCAGTTCCAGGCCAGCCTGGAACGAGAGTCAGTGCCTGGTCAGCCTTGGCTAGAGTGACTCTACCTCAAACGAAAATAGAAAATATTGTTGCTTAGCACTGGAGTTGTCCTTTTTGCCTCCTTTGTCTGTTATTATTAGAACCTTCAGCTTTCTTTTGTACAGTCTCTCTGTAGCATAACATTTTCTACCATTTCTACATATTATTTCATGAATTACATTGAATCTCTACATCATTTTTGCTGATATGTTATAACATTTAATATATTAACATTTATATGATATATAATATAATATATTAACATTTTCTTTATCTGGACTTGCTATTTTGTATCCATTTATGTAGATACCTTATTTAGCAATTGGATGTATTGAAGGATATTTAATTAGCTGTGACATCATATTCCTAATTATGGAGCACCTAGTTTGAAGAGGTTTTTAAAGTCATTGAGCAGTTCTCAAGTTTATGATCACTAATAATGAAAATGAACATATATACTTAATGAAATGTTAATTTTGGGTTTTTAAATTATATAATTAAAAGGGAATATAAAATTAGTGGGATATTTGACATTGTATTTGAGAAATTTATTGTGAAGTGAGGGATATATGTCCCTCAGAAAATAATAGAATCATGAACAAATTTTTCATTCAACTGAATGGCAGATTACAACACTATGAAATCTATTTTCAAATACTAATTGCATATTCTTCACTGTTTGTTCAGAGGACTATGTTTTAGCAATCCCATCAAAAATGAATAAATTTTTTGTCTTAATTTGAGATTGACACAATTCCCGTTTCATTTAGAATGCACTTTGATTTGAAACATTCTATTGTTAAGGTAGTTTTCTATAACCACAGCCATTCAATCAACACAGGATAGGCCAATGAGATAGAAACCAAGGATTTTTGACAAAAGGACCCCTAAGCTCGCAACATTAAAGCAGCCTTAATACTCACCCACCACGACTCAGGGAACTGAGCAGAAGAGGGGGCGGAAAGATTGTGAGAGCCGTGGTGGGGGAGACTGTCCAGAGGCATGGCACCCATCAGTAACAACACCCTTGGGCCAGGAAGACCGGGCTGAGTACTAGGATATACAGGATCCCTTGCCACAAGGACTAATACAGACAGCCCACTGAGGAGGATATCCAACTGATCAGGGATGGGGAGGGGGGAATTGGGGAATTCGGGATAACAATGCATTGTTTGCCCACTAAATAATGTAACTCATTATGGACAATAAATATATATTTTAAAAAAGGTAGTTTTCATCCCAAAGACACATGATTGACTCAGTTAAATGAGTGGTTAAATCCACCAGAAATGCTAAATATGTAAGCTAGTTTTCATCATCAAATTCTGACACAAAATTTGTATTTGATACTATATATGGCTTGAAAACTTGCCACAAATCATATTTTTTTCAACATTCGGCCTCTACTTACTCATCTTATCTCCAAAATGTATACAAAGCTTCTACAATCAACATTAGTACTTTTAAGGAATTTCTGTACATTGATAATGATTTCATCCCTTGGCCTTCAAAAATTCAGTCTAGATAATTTGTACAATGTTATACATTTTAAATGATTTTTGTACATAAATTTTCTTGAGGTACTATGAGATGATATTTTATTATACTTAAGTTTAGGTGGTAATATGCATCATCTTTGTGATGGTTAAGTTTATTGTCAACTTGACCTGTGTAATAATCCACAGTAATCTTGGGTGGGCCTCTGAGTTTGCCCGAACAAATGATTGACAGAATCCTTTTGGGATTTTGGAGAAGAGAGGAGGTCCCTTCTCCAGAGTGAGCCCTTCCCCCCAGTGGGTGGGCCTTCCAGAAGGGGACTAAATATAAGGAAGCTTGAGGGGAAGGGAACCTCTCTTCCTTCCTCCCCTGGCTGCTGGTGCTTGTTGGTGACTTGTACTCACATCCTTTTCTCCTACCATTCTTGATCACTGGAACCCAGTTTCCTCGGCCTTACATCATGGACTGAAGAGCAGCTGCTCTCCAGGGAGCCATCAGGACTTCAGTGCTGGATTGGGACTGCTGAGGCCTCCAGCCACGTGGCTTGAACAGTTATTGGTTTCTTCACCTGTGGGCCTGCAGACTGCTATTGTTGGACTGTCGTAAGCTACCCCAATAAATTCCCTTTTACTACAATCCATTCTATCAACTCTGTTTGCTCTAGAGAACCCTGACTAGTACAGTCTTCTATTAATTATTCGAGTCCTTAGCATTTTTGTCTGCCATCCCCAGGGCACCATGTATAAATATGCCAGATGTGTTGACAAAGAAAATTGCTTTAACATAGTGTTAAAGATAGTTCTTAGAACAAATGTCTTGGTTTCATTGTATCCTTTAATAGCATCGAAGCTGTTTCTTAGTGACATATTCCTCATCAGAACCTCTAACAGAAAGGATGAGTAGAGTTGAGCCCATAGTGTCCGTTCTAGCATCCATGGCCAGAGCATACAGGTTTTCTTTGGTGGCTCTCCTCTCCAAGCCTTTTGTGCCAGATTTTCCAACTTGCTCAAGTCACCTGGGTAGAGTCTGGTGACTCAAACTTATTTTAGAAATAAATCTTATTTTATCAGGGCACATCGCATCTGCAACAATGTGTGCATTACTTTATAATCTCACCATCATTAAAGGTTCCAATGGCTTTCCTATTAAAGTTAGTACCTCATAATTAGGTTTTACAAAAGAACTTGTCTGAGTTACAACTTTCATAAAGTTTGTTGAGGGCTGCTGAGATGGCTTAGTAGTTAAGGCGCTTGCCTGCAAAGCCCATGGAGCCGGGTTTGATTCCCCAGTACCCATGTAAAGCCAGGTGCACAAAGTGGCACTTGTATCTTGAGTTCATTTGCAGTGCTGGGAGGCCCTGGTGTGCCCATACCCACTCTGTCTTTCTCTGTCTACCTCAATTTATCATTCTCTCTCAAATAAATAAATACAATTATTATTTTAAAAAGAAAAAAATACAACCTTCAAAAAGGAAAAAATAAGGGTAAAAGAATATGGTTTATTGAAAAGTAGACAAATGACTACCCTTCTATAAAGTCTAATAATAAAATATTTTGCTTAATTCATAGGGGATTTGTGCATGTTTTCAGTAAATGTAATTTGAAAAGGTATTATATGCAAAACATGCTGTCAAATATAGTACATATCAAAAATTGTGTCACAAAGACAAAAGAGTAGAACTAAAAAAATCTGACTTCTCAAGCAAGTTTTTTAAAAATATTTATTTGCAAGCAGAGAGAGGTAGAAGAAGAGAGACAGACAGAGAGAATGGGCAGCAAGGGCCTTTAGCTACTACAAATGATTGACCTCCAGATGCATACACCACTTTGCGCACCTGGCTTTACATGGGTACTGGGGAATCAAACCTGGCTTCTTGGGCTTTTCAAACAAGCACCTTTAACCACTGAGCCATCTTTCCAGCCTTGTTTCTTTTGTAAAAAATATTTTTGACAATTTTATAATTGTTATAGTTTATATTTTAGTCATATAATCCTGTTATAGACCTCTTCTCCTCTTGCTGTCACAAAGAACCTAACCAAAAGCAGCTTGTGGGAGGAATGGGTTTATTTTGGCTTACAGACTCAAGAGGAAGCTCCATTATGGCAAGGAAAATGATGGCATGAACAGAGGGTGGGCATCACCTCTGCTGCAGCACTGCAAACAGCAGCAGGAAGGTGTTCAAAAAACTGGCAAAATGAAGCTGGCTATAACCACCACCACCACCCCTGTCCCTGTAAGCCCTCCTTCCCCAACAACACACCTCCAACAAGGTTCCAATTCCCAAACTGTCATCAGCTAGGAATCAAGCATTCAGAATACATTAAGTTTATCAGGGACACCTGGATCAAACAACCACAATCCCCTCATTACCTTCTCTTATTATCCTTTCACTCGATTTGAACTTCATCTCTCAATGACATACCAAAGACTATACAACTGAAGAGAGTGACTTCCCTTCCCCCAGCAAACATTAACTGCCATTAGCTCCTAAGCAAGGATCAGAGCCTCATAACCCTTCCATATCCATGAATGAATGTTGACTGTTTTGTGAAGATCCTGTGTAGGTATCCACTGCTATTTTAAGTTCCTGAGTACAAGGCTATGTCATGTCCAGATGTCAGAGTTCCACAGCACTCTTCCTCATCCTCTAGCTCTTACATTAATTTTATTCATTTTTGAGCAATTTCATGTATACTTTATTTTTGATGTTTGTGTGTATATGTGCACACATGCATGTTCATGTGTGTAAGTCCACACATGTACCATGATTGCATATGAAGGTCAAAAAACAACTTCCAAGAGTCAGTTCTCACCTTCCACATCATCTGAAGTAGGGTCTCTCAGTCTCATTGTGGTGGTTCACTGCTGTGTTTACCAGGCTAAGGGTTCCATGACATGCCAGGAAATTCTCCTGTGTTCACTCTCATCTCACCATCAGTGTGCTGGGGCTACAGACTCACCATAGCGTCCAGCTTTTAAATGGAGTCTGGGGATCAGAATCTTGGTATCCATGCCTACATGTCCTGTTCCTTATCCCTCCCACCATCTCCACAACCCCTATAGATTGTAGTTGGCACATATAGTTTCTCCACTACCTTCTCGTGCCCCCTCCCACTCCAGATGGACCCCTCTTCTACTCACAATGACTTCCTTTCACCTAGCAACCACTAATTATAATCAGCTCCTCAGGGAAGGATGATGCCCGATGATACCCATTCCCATTCCTGAGAGAACGGTGACTGGCCTTATTTTGCGAATGTCTTGTGCAAGTAAGCACAGCTGCTCTGAGTTGATTTGTGCAATGGCTATGTCATGCCCTTGGGACTCCACAATCTCCAGCTCTTATGTTCTTTCTACCCCTTCTTCTATGATGTTCATCCAACCTTGGAGCTGGTGATATAGATGTCCTATATTAGGCTAAGAACTCATTCAATAACAGTCACTTATTTTCAGTGTTTTCACCAGTTGAGTCTCTCATTAACTGCTTCCCTGTGTAATGGGGGGAGGGAAGCTTTTCTGATCAATGTTAAGAGCAGCACTAATCTTTGGATTTAAACACAAATATTTAGAAGGCAGCGGGAAAGCACAAAGATTTTCCACTGGCCACTTTGGGCTCCTGATGCCCTTGAGTCAACAAGCTTACAAAGGAGTTACAGTTCTCACAAGGGTGATTGAGCTGAATACCATGGGGAATTAGATCTGTTCTCCACAATAAAGGTAAGGAAGAGTAAGTCTAGGGTGCAGATCTGTTAGAATGTGTCATAAACAGCTTTACATTGCTGGGGTGATCATCCAAGCAGACATATTTTATAGGAGGAAGGGATTTATTTCAAGCTTACAGATCCAGGGGAAGTTTCATCAATGGTGGAAGAAGCTGGCCTCCTTTTATAAATCCAAAGCAGAGTAAGAAACCAGCAGAAGCCAGGAAGCACCAGCCAGAAGCAAGCAAAATTCCCAGTGCTCAGACTCTCTTTCCAAACCTTTGAAAGACGGGACCCTCAGTGACACCTTAGGGCTGGACTCCAGGATTCACCCCCAGTGATGCCTCCTCCAGCTAGATGGAGCTACAAGTTCAATTTTAATAAAATAACTGAGTCTATGGGGCCATACATTCAAACTACTACAGGAGGCTGCTTGGTATATCTATACCCTGTGATCAGAGTCAATGGCAAACTACAACAACCCAATCAAGTAAGAGTGAAAAATAGTCCAGACATTTTAGGAATGAAGGTGTGGGTCACCTCCAGGTAAAGAACTAAGACCTGCTGAGATGATTGCTGAAAGTGGAGGAATTACAGAATGGATAGCAGAGGAAAGTAGTACAAATATCAGCTGAGGGACTATATATAAGGAAGCTTCAGGAGAATTCCAGGGCTTATTCTCCTTTGGTGTGTGGCTGCCCATGCTGCTCACTGGTGTGGGCTTTTCACCTGGCTTTCCTTGCCACTAGCTTATGGGTGCTTCTTATTGTTCTTTTGGCCTCATGCACTGAATTCGCTGCCTGGTTCTTTGAGCCTTTGGACTGAGTGGCTACTGAGTCCTACAACTCTTTGCCATGCTTCTAGCCTCATGGACTGAGTGGTTATTGGGTCCTATGATTCTCTGGCCTGCATTCAACCTGTGGACTCAGCGGCTGTTGTTTCTTCAATTTTCTGTGCAGCTGTGGTTAGAATGCTTAACCCATACCTAAATCATACATGCACACACGGGCGCAGGCGGGCTTGCACACATACATCATATGGAATGTCTAGCACATAACAAAATCATTCTATTGATTCCGTTTTCCTGGATAACCCCCATTAATATTCCTTTATTACTCTAGTAGACACATGATGATTTGCAAATCCAGTCTTGTGGCATTAGAGTCCACTGCTGGGTGAGACTGTTGATGACTTATCTCTACTCTAGCTGCTTAGGGTACCTTCTGGCAATATGGAAGCTAGCTAGCAGGGAAGAGGCAACCAGCTCAGTTCCAGCTTTATTTCTCCAGATCCCACAACTACTGCGTATGATTTATTCAGTATGGATATATTCAGCCAGTTGGGGTAGGAAACCCAAAACAATAGCACATTCCTGGTTTATTTTGGGGCCTCTGGCACCTCTGTGAACACATAGGAGAGGTGTTCCACACCTGGCACTGCTATTTGGATTTAATAAATATTCCATGCTTTCAGTTCAGGTCTTGCATTGACATCCTTGAACATTCGGAATTATTTTTTGCATAGTGAGACATTAGAATGTAGATTTTTCTCATGTACCACCCCATTTTTCTAGCATCATTTGTAAAATATACTTGGTCTCTTTGTCAAAACTCAGGTGCATGTAGTTACATGGATTTATACCTGAATCATCTATTCTGTTCCATTGATCTATGTCTCTGCTTTGTGCCAATACCATACTATTTTTATTATTATGACTCTGTAGTATAATGTGAAATCCACCATGTATTAGTGATACCTCCAGGAGTATTATTTTTGTTGAGGATAGTTTAGCTATACATGTTCTATTGTTATCCCATATAAATTTTATGATTATTTTTCTATTTCTGTGAAGAATGGCACTGGAATTTTGAATTGGAATTGAATCTATATATTGCTTTTAGTAGGATAGCTATTTTAAAAATATTAATTCTTCCAATCTATGTGCATGGGATATCATTCAGTCTTTTGGTATCATCATCAATTTCTTTCATCAGGGTTTTAAATTTTTTATGGTAGAGGTCTTTGATTTTCCTGGTCAGGGATATTCCAAAATATTTACTTTTTTGTGGCTATTGTGAATGTGATTGTTTTCTTGACTTCTTTCTCAGATTGTTTATGTAAGAAGGCTACTGATTTTAGCATATCAATTTTGTATTCTGCCATTTTTCTGAAAGTGTTGATCAGCTTTACGGGGTTTATGGTGGAGACTTTAGTGTTCGTATATTCAGTATCATACTATGTGCGTATAAAATAGTTTAACTTCCTCCTTTCCAATTTGTATTCATTTTATTCCTTGCTCTCCTATCACTCTAGCTAAGACTTCAAGTACTTTATTACATCGTAGAGGAGAGAGTTAAAAGCGTTTATTACTAGTATTAGTGAAAAATGCTTCATTTTTCTCCTAGTATGATGTTGGCTATGGGTTTCTTATATTTAGCCTTTGAGAAATGTTCCCTCCATACCTGGTCTCTCCAATGTTTTTTATCATGAATAAATATTGGATTTTATAAAAGGCCCTCTCTGCATCTATTGAAATCATCGTGTGATTTTTGTGCTTGAGTTTATTTACATGACTTATTACAATTGCTGATTGCCATATGTTGGAATATCTCTTGCATCTCTGGATGTTGAGTGGCATGGGTGCATGCTGGGTAGAGGGGACTAGGTTTCTAAAGGCTGTTTTGTCCTCACAATGAGAAGCTAACTGCTACAGAAATTGATACAGAGTGAGGTCATTGCTGCAATGACCCTGACCATGTGGTCTATTTTTTTATTCTTTGGAACTGGTGTGCAGGAGGATTTGTAACTTTGAGCCAGAGAACTTTACTATGCTATTAAAGAATTTGGTGGGACATGCTGATAAGAGTTTGAAAGACCAAATGCAAAGAGAACTCTACAAATTGGCAAACTGAATTTAGGTCCTTATGCTCACATAACAAGCATTTAATCACTGAATTATCTCCCCAGTCGCCATGGTTTCACTCTCTGTGGTTTCAGTTATCTGTGATAGATTGTTGGACATATGTGTGGGTAGAGAAAACATAAAAGTTTGGTATTATGTGGCATCTTGAAGCATCACCTCACAAGTAGGAGAGGTCAAGCATATAGCTGTTTCAGATGGCTTAAGAAAATTTAAATCGATTTTCTTCATTTGTGTATCTCACATGTGCAATGAGATGTCTTTAGTGTACCTGGTTCCTGGTAGTTTTTTAGTTTATAATCTTTCTTTCCTAGAAGTTGTTCTTTGCCCAGTTTCTTGGTGCTTTTCACTATCTGTACACCTGGACATAGAGATTAACAATTCGCAAAGTATTTACTAGAGAAGCTGAAGATTTCCCAATTTGTTTCTTCAAATAGCTTCCTCTTTCCTTTGTGGATTCTAGTTTCCTGATTTATCTACAACTTGATCTTCTCTCTCTCTGTCTCTCTCTCTCTCTCTCTCTCTCTCTCTCTCTCTCTCTCTCTCTCTCTCTCTCTCTCTCTCTCTCTCTCTCATCAGTACAGTGAGTCTTTCAGGCTTACTTGCTTTCAACTTCTTGTTCATTGGTCCTAAAGTGCCCTCTAGACAGAAAACTAGTCTGTTTTCTTATTTCAGGATTCAGCCATTCATTGCCTGTTGGCCACCTGATTCTGCTCATGTCTCCTACTTGCCATGCAGTGTGCTTGCAAAGCTTTGCTAGAATTTAACCTTTACGGTCTTTGGTTTGCCTGAGCTATAAGCCTCCATATAGAGCCTTTTCTAATGTCCCTGCAGAATGAATATGCATCATTCCCTGGTATTTGCATAGTTTTCCTGAGGCCAGTCTCTGTATCCTTAGCCACCACTTTGGATAGGAAAACTATAAAACTAAAAGCTGAATGAGTTGACTGATCCTCATAGTTGGTACGTGGAGAAGCAGTGTTGCATGAGGTTTTAAATGGGTTCACATACCCAGGGTGTGTGTTCTACTACTAAGATTTCAAACTGCCTTTTAAACTGTCTTTTCATTTTATTTTCTACTCAGAGAACTTTAAAAAATATTTGGCCGATGGTAGATGATGAGTGAGTGCTAGGGGTCTCTCTCTCTCTCTCTCTCTCTCTCTCTCTCTCTCTCTCTCTCTCTCTCTCTCTCTCTCTCTCTGTGTGTGTGTGTGTGTGTGTGTGTGTGTGTGTGTGTGTGTGTGTGTGTAACAGGATGTAGAGCAGGCTAAGAGAAATAGAGGTTAATTCTGGGGAAAATATTTCAGGAAATACAGTCATTATTCTTTCACACTATGCATTGGTAGCTGGAGTTGGCATCCAGAGCGCATTTTCCCCAAACTTGTCATCTTTCAACTTTAGTTTCCTCATTGATGATGGCCTACATATTCATCTGTATCTTTAATCACTAGGTCTCCATCTTCTTATTAATTGTGCTTGAAATGCAACCTAAGATTTTGATGCAGTAAAAATTTTGCTGAGGTACACAATGCCTGTGGAGTTTTCTAAGCATCAATCAATCTGCTATGGAAAAAGTAGTGTGTGTGTGTGTGTGTGTGTGTGTGTGTGTGTGTGTGTGTGTGTGTGTGTGCACTCTTGTGAGAACAAATACACATCAATACCCATGTATGCACTCTGGTCAAATTTTCCAAAAAATATCAGTAATAAAATTCAGCTGTAGCATCAGTGAGATGAGAACCAGCTGATGAAGTGGTTTCCATGGAAATGCATTACCATGCTTTGCCAAAGCATCTTGTTATGCATGTGAGAGATGTGATCGTACATTGAATCCCATGTGGTCTCACTCCACTACACATCTTGCCTATCGGCATCTGGACCATGAGCTGAAGTTGAAGAAACAAGGTCTGTTGCACACAAGGTGTGTGGCTGAGCCAAGAAATCTGCACACCTTGGACCTTGTCTGCTATGGCTTATTTGTTCATTTTCACTCAAGATACCAGAAGGTGTGAGTCGTTGAAGCTGGGCACTGAACCTTGATATCCATGACTGTTGTTGGTATTTTTTAATACTTGCTATGTATATATAATTGCTCTGTATATTTCAATAATTTCTATAGGTAAAGCTCTGAACCTGAAGCTTGTGAGCAAAGTTCTGTCAGATAATAAACACAACAGTTTTGAGTTGAACCCAGCTCTGCATGACTTCTAAACCCTATTTATTGCCTCAGAGTCTTATACCACTCATGGCTCCTGGTAAGTGTCTACATGAATGGAGTCTGGAATGAATGAGAATGTTAGAGAAAGGCAGGTCGGGGTGCAAGTTGTGGTAATTGGCATTATGGGTCTTTCAGACATGCATGCTGATGAAAGGGAGAATGGAATCTCGCTGACTGAACTGTTTACAAAAATCTCTCGACCATCTTCCCAGGCATTGCTTGACAGCACTATGTAGAACAGTCTTCTTAGGGCCACTGAAGCTGGTTGTTTAAATTTCATTTCAGAAGTCCATGAAGAATAGATTTTCCCCCTTGGGAAGCTTAGTCTAAGAGCCCTGGGGTCTTAGTCACTAGCCCTTTCCTGGCTTGGGCTTTACTGTCACAAGGTGTAAGAGGCTCTTGGTATGTTAGGATGAAGTAGGACCTGTCAACTTGTAGTCAGCAGAATTGTGAGCAGGTCTTCAACTATCAGAGCAGAGATATCTGGGCAGAAAAATTTTCATCAACTATGGACTCTTCCTCCAAAATAATGAATAAGGGAAAATAAAAGGGAAAATGATCTTTTCCTAGTTGATGAGGAGCATTGACTCTTTTTCCCATGGCCTTTCCAGGGAATAATTGTGCCCTAGGATTCAAAAAGACAGACACAACACTCAGACTGGACACGGTCATGCTCAATTCCAAGGGGCCAGACCTCTTGACTATATCTGATCATTAGCCACAAGAGGGAGGGTTTGTATTGCTCATAGGATCAGCACGAAGACCCCGGTCACTGGTGGTGCAGAACATGAAAAAGGGCTGGTGTCACCCATCAGAGCATTAGAGGAGTGTCTGTCTAGCTTCTTGCTGTGACTTCATCCTTACTGGCTAATCTAGACTCCTTGCTTAGATGTGGCTGGTCTTATTTCTGAGAAAGTAATAGAAGGGGAAACATCACAGTGAAGGTTCCACAGCTCACTGCATGGTGGATTACTCTCTCAATTCTAGGGTGTTGCTGGTGATCTCCAGTTCCTGTAATAGAGAGATTAGTGGTTTCTCATATGTCATATATGAAAATCAAGGAATATTTTTAGGTCTATGCTATGGAAAAAAATTTCAATGAGTTTTTTAATTGACAGCTAATAATTGCATATTTTGTGGTATACAATGTGATGTTTTGATCTCTTTCTACCCCCTCATTCTACACACACACACACACACACACACACACACACACACACACACACACACACATACACACACACACACACAAAGGAATAACTAAATGAAGCAAATTAGCATTCATCACTTCACATGTTTACCATTGTTTTGAATAGAACATTTAAAATCTATCTACTCTTTTGGTTTGGAGATGGAGCACAGTTGGTAGAGTACTTGCCTAGCAGACATGAGACCCTGGGTTTTCTTCCCTGCAGCACCTAAACTGAGTATGTGTCTGTAATCCCAGCACTCAGCAGGTGGAGGCCAGAGGATCACTTGGCTGCTTAGTGAGTTCTACACTATCTTAGGGTAAAAGAGACCCTATTTTTTAAAAGTCTACACTTTTGTAGCATTTCTGAAATATACATTATTATTGACACAGTCACTATGTAGTGCAATGGAGCAATATATCTAATTCTCATATAGAATACTTTAATTCAGTTTGAGACCTAAATATTCTTATGAGCTACGTGATAAAGGTATATGTATATGTGTATCTATCTATCTATATCATCTAATATATTTCTGTATATATATAATTTTTAAAGAAATACACACACATATATTTTAAAAGAAATACTACATAGATTGATTTGGAAAGAAGTCAAGTTTTTCAGCTTACCTTCAGTTAATAGTCTTCAACTAGAAATCCTATGCTCCAAGTTCCTATATATTTTGTCCTCTCCTGTTTTTAAGGACCTCAGAGAAGCTTAACTATGGGATTCACGGATGTTTGTCAGCAGCCTATTATAGTAGTAATTTATTTGACATTTTGCTCTTTCTCAAGTCTGGAAATAAATCCTTTCTATATCTCCTTCCATCTTTCTCCAGCTTTACAACTCCAGGGAGTAGGGTCACTGCCAACTAATCACCATCTCTCAGCTCTGAAGGACAGATACAGAACTTCCCCAAGTGATTGGGGAAGCCTAAACATTGGTATGAGTCAGGATCATGATCTGAGTTTCTCTGCCCCTGGATGATGAAGTTTCTCCTATGTCCTAGGTATATAATGAGGGCCAGGGGCATTCTGGTCCCCTGAGCCCTGCCCACCCCAGGAAAGGACATTCTCTGAAGGTACATATCCATATCGGAGAGAAATTTTATTTCTAAAAGACATGATCTAATTTTCTGTAATGAGATCTAGTAATGACATTTAAAACAAATATTTTCCTTTGGAATGAGACACATGCTTAAGAGATCCTTTGTTTGTAAAGAACAGAATTAGAATTGGAACAAGCTACAGAGAATCTCTCAGGAAGTGTAGCAGTGAAAGTCAGAGAGCTCAAGTTTCCAGATCCCAACCACAACTTACATTAATAAAAAGGAAACAATTACACATTGGGAAATACAACTGGATTATGTGGCGGTCATACACACCCCACACCTGTCAATTCCTGCACCTTCTCATCTGCATCCTGGCATTGAGTAAGGAGAGCCTCGGTTCTCAGGAAGCTCTGTGAAGGAGCCAAGGCTGCTCCTGTGATGGCAGGAGGGCTCTTTCTCCCACTCTCCCTCCGCTGGAGTGACTGAAATTGAATTGGCAGAACTCAGCAGATTAAGAAAATTGGTGTCATCCCACAGCTTCATTACCTTGTGAGAGATAATGGCACCTCTAGATCCCAGAGGGCAATTACCACACTCTAACACATCCTTCAGGAGCAAACCCCACATATCACCCCTCCCTGAGCTGACTCCCTGCCACCAGACTTAATGAGAAGACTCTCAGCCCAGCCAGCACTGAACTGTCCTAACTGCTGACTGGCACAGCAGCTTTCTCAGCCATAGAACAGGAAAGCTTATTTCCTAATTGCAGGTCAAGTTCCTGAACCCAAAATGATGTAGTGGTTTTTGTAGGGAAAAGAAAGGCTTTATTGTCTTAAGGAAGCAAAGCAGAGTAAGTGCTCTAGTAGAACTGGAGCTCAGGAATGACTTCCCAGCATCCTTCACACCTCCACCCTCATCTCTGCTCTCTGCTTCAGAAGGGCTTCTGTCTCAGGGGGAGATTTTTACATGGCTAAATTCTGCAGGGCCCATGCACATGGACACTTGGAATATGGTATACAACATTAATTTCATCATGAGGAAGAGACTGAGACCAGCTCTCTTATGTCTCACTTCAAAACATAAAGAAGCAAGGGAAGTTCCCCGGGGCCTTTGGGCAAGACAGGGAAAAAGATGAGTTGTACTTCCCTGGATGGACCAAGTGAAGCGTATCAACTATGACAGCACAGAAGTTCTCAGAAGTAATTTTGATAAGAAAAACTGCTGTTTCATGTCAAGTCATACTCCTGGGGCTTTCATTCTCTCTGCCCACTCCATTTCCACTGCGTGGAGGTAGAGGCTCCATGCTGGTATCGGTTGAGTTACCTAAACAGTGACACTGGCTGGGGAGATGGGTCAGTGGATAAGTAGGATAGAGTACTTGCTATGCCGAGTAAGTAGTTGAGTAAAGATCCCCAGAACATATATAAGAGAGGCTGTTGTTCTGGGCATCTGTAAACTTCAATGAGAAAAAGACAGAAGAGTTCACTGGAAGCTTGTGGAACAGCTAGCCTGGCAATTGGGGTGGTGAACAACAAAAGACCCCACCTCAAGTGACATGGAAGGTGAGGGCCAACACCAGTAGGTTGTCATCTGACCTTTGAACTTCCTGCACTCACACATGACCATGTAGCAAACACACACACACACACACACACACACACACACACACACACACACTAATTCAACAACTGAAGACATACCACTCCTGGCTTTGCAAACCCCTCCCTGTGTGAAGCACAGCACAGATGATGGAGGTTCATCAATGCTGAGCTCTAGACCATCTTCTTCCTCATTCTCTCAAACTTTTTGTCGAGTCTCATTCAAGCCATTATATGCTATTATGAATGCACGTAGATAATATTCATACAAAGTTGTCTGCTGCACTCCAAAGATGCAGATTCCAGGATGCTCCCAATTAATCCCCTTTATACTTTGATGTCTTTTGTTGTGACCCACATATGGATTCTTTGCATGAGCATTGGTGGGGGGTTGGTATTTATTGGAGAATAGACAACTTACCAGTAGCTATATTGCTAAAGAACATGCCTCCTCCCTCTCCGACAGTGGGGGCTATTACATGGATATAGTGTGAGGGCATTGAGTAACTGCAATGGACTTTTGAATAGGATGTGACCATGTTAGAGAGCCATAGGGCAAGCTGGCTTGAAGAAAGAAAGGGATGAGCAGGCAAGCGGAAAAGTGTGGGAGGAGGAAGTGATAATAAAGCTGGAAATGGCACCTGAGTTTCTGAGCTTGGAGTCATTACAGAAAATTGTCAGGCCACATTTAGATTTAAGAATGAAAGAATCAATCTTCGCAGCTATAAAAGCTCAGTGTGGGTGGCTGAGTTGGTTGCTTTCATAGTCTCTAAATTGAATCAGGCCATGTCAGAAAAGGGAAGGTAAAGAAGACTCAGCTATGGAATTTATCTTCAGTATTTTCTTGAGAATATAAACTCTCTCTCTCTCTCTCTCTCTCTCTCTCTCTCTCTCTCTCTCTCTGTGTGTGTGTGTGTGTGTGTGTGTGTGTGTGTGTGTGTGGTACAAACTGTGCCTGCCACAGTGCATCTGTGGAAGAGATCAGAGAACAACATTTAGGTGTCAGTCATCTCTCTACTCTAGCTCTATTGTGGCAGGGCATCACATTGTCAAGTGCTGGACACCAGGAGAGCCAGCTCTCTAGCTTCAGGCACATTCTTTTTTTTTTCTTTGTTATCCATAATTAGATACATTTAATGAGCAAATAATGAGTTAATATCCCCATTTCCCCAATTTCCCTCTTCCCTGTCCCCAATCAGCTGGATATCCTCCTCTGTGGGCAGTCTGGATCAGTCCATGGGGGTAGGGGGTTATGGATAGCCTAGGAGTCAACCTGGTTCCAGCCCCCCCACACACACTTTGTATGTTGTTACTGAGGGGATCAATGTCTCTGGGAATTCTCCTCCACCATGGCTCTTACAATCTTTCCACCCCCTCTTCCGCTCAGTTCCCTCAGTCATGGTGGGTGAGTATTAGACACCAACGATTTTCAACACAACCTAAAGCAGAAGTACAGAGGCACCTAAGACCTCAACAATAAAGCAGCCTTAATATAGGCACATTCTTTGGCTCTCTTTCCACTGAGGGTCATGGCTAGTAGTACATATGCCTCTACAGAGTATAGCTTTTACATGGGTGCAGGGGATCCAAAATCAGGTATTCATTCATGCCCTTTACCCAGTGAGTCATCTCCCTGCCCCGGAGTGTAAACATTTTTATTAGCTCTGAGCACATAACCATGAGAAATCAAACAGTCAAAGGGAAAAAAGAAACCTCTAAACTTGGCCATGGTTTTGTAGCACAGAATAGCACCGTGTAAAGGGTCGAGGGCACTTAAAAGTGGCTTACCAGAGCTTCCCTTCCCTGTCTGCTGATGGCCATGCTGCAGGGGTCAAACAATCTGCTCAAAGACCTTCAGTAGTTATCTTGGAACAGTGGAAGACTTAGAAACTCCACCTTCTACTTTTGCTCTCCCAGCACCTAGACCATCCCAGAGCACTGTTTCTGTCCTGAAGATCTTAACTATTGGGCCTAGGTATCTTGTCTTCAATTCTTTCCCTTGCTTGAACCTCCAAATGACTAGGGAGCCTTTGAATACAAATGCTTAGACTGTATCCTAAGATGCATGAGCTAACAAATCAAGACTGAGGCTCTGGATGCAAAGATCATGTGATCCACTATCCAATTTTCATTGAGAGGCAAGAAGGACTGTGGTGGAGTGTTCAACCAATATAAACCATTATGAGCCATGCTTTCCACTGCTCACAAAGGACTTACTGTCCAATGGAATGAGATAGAGTTTGTGTACATAAGAGCTATTGGCCTTACACAGTAGCAGATTTCAAATATTGAGAGCCATCACCAAACTCAAACAGTGAAAAGTTAAAACCCAAATATAGAGTGATGTAGGAAGGCTTCGTGGAGGATGGGAACACGCTAGGCTAAAACTTAAACAAGTGGAGGGAAGCTCACAGGAGTTAAGGGGAAGCCAAATGAGGCCTGAGAACTGATCCTCTAGCCACTTGTGGGGGACATAAGTGATTCAGTGTCTGAAGAGCAGTTTTCCTGATGGTGAGGATCAAAAAAGATGATGCTGTCTCTTTTTGAGACAAGAGGATTGGCCTCACTTCTTTTCCTGGCAGGATTAAATAATACCAACCTATTTCTTCTGTTGGATAGGTGACAGCAGAGACAAGACCGAAGGATAGAGCTGAGGCTCGGCCAGGCAACAAGGTGTGGACCAGCCAAAAGCATGGCTGAGGAAACAGTGGAATATTGTGGGATCACAATTCCCTTGCAAGTCTACTTGGAGCCCTTTGTGTATTCTCTCTTTCAGTTTTTCTCAAAGTAGAGGGCTATTCAATGATCTCTGGGTCCCACTCTCAGGGTTTCTGATTTGGTAGGCATGGGGAAAAGCTTGCATATTTGAATATCTTCCAAATTCTCAAGTGTGTTTCTCAGCTTTCTTTCACTATAAAAAATAGTCAGTTTGTAAAGAACAAAGGTATACTTTGTTTCATAGTTTTGTAAATTTCAATCCATGACCAAATGTCATACATCATGGAGGATATTCATGGCAGAGCCAAAGTGTTCATTAAGCCAGGGAGTAGGAGGGAAAGAAGAAAGAGAGGCCAGGGCTTAATTATTCCCTTCCAGGGCATGCTTCAGTAGTGACCTGAACACCTCTCACTAGCCCACCCCCACCCCCCACCCCCGTAACACCACGGCCTTGGCCGAGCCCTTAATCATGAACCTTTGAGGGATAACCTACATCAGTGTATAGGACCAAGAAACAGTGATTTTTTTTTTAGTTTAGAACTATACTTTGAGAAGCACTGGTCCAGTATTTGAGCTTGTTGGTATCAAGCTTTGTGTTAGTATTTGGGAAAGATCTTTTTGAAGCCCTTCATTTCAGTCAAGCTGAAGGCAAATAAAGACAGAACTATTTGCTCTTTTGGCATGATTAAGATATGGAAAGGAAAATTTTCACCAGCTATATATCTGACCGAAGTTTAATGTCTATAATATGCAAATAACTCAAAAAACTAAGTAATCAAAAAAATCAACCAACTCAAAAAATGGGGCAAGGAACCAGACAGAGAGTTCTCAAAGAATGAAATACAAATCACCAAATTTATTCTTCTAGGAAAAAGTAAGTCACCATTGAAAATACTAGAAATTGGGAATATTGGACACAAATTAAGAAGACATAGATTCAAAATTTATAAGAGTGAAATTTAATGAAATCCTGGTGTATTTGATCTTTAAACTTACATGTTTTATAGCTCTAAACACTGCAAAGCTTAAAACACAAAGCAATAGACAGTGTTAAAACAGACAGAGATGCTCAGATAAATGGTCAATTCCAGGGCTGTAAATATTTGGAGAGTGTCTGAAACATCTTGTCAGAACAAATAGCTAGGAAGCTATCAGTGACTATAAATACTTCGTCAAAGGGACTCTGGGAACAACTTGAAGAAGTTTCTCTGAACAAAGACAAGACAGTTTGAACACCAAACAACCACAGTGGAATGACAGACATGAAGTATGTTTAAATCCAGAAGTGCTTAATACTACTAAAAATAAACAAAAAAACTACAAAGTACCAATTGAAGGATGTTATTGAAGCACTCAAAACTTTGGAAACATCCATCCTGATTTCTCACAGATGCTGTTCTTGATTAATAAGTCAAATAATGAGAATTTAATGCAGCCTGACCCCACAGCCTTCCTCTCTGCAGGAGATATTGGTGTCATTATATCAGCTCCCAGCACCCTGTCATCATAGTTAAAGAGGAAATGGAGAAGCCCATGCTACCAACCATCAGAATCAGATGGTTTAAGATACAAGTTTTGCTTGGGACACTCGGTCCATTTTCATGTTCAATGGCAGATTGGTTGTCCTGTGTATCGAGGGATAACAGACAGGGTGGAGAGTAGAATTGAGGTCTCATTGGAAATGGCCACAGGAAGTAGCACTGCCCATGAAAACCTTGGGCACTGCATTAGTTACTTTATTCATCACGGTGAAGAAATACTTGACAAGAAAAAAATGTCACTGAAGGAACGAGTTTATTCTGGATTTCTATAATGACGGGATGCATACAAGTAATCATGGTGGGGAAGGTCATTGCAGCAGGAGAAGGAGACCAGCTCTTCACGTTGTATTCTTAGGAAGAATGAATGAACAGGAAGTAGTGCCAGGCTACCAAAGGCCTGTCTCCATTGACCCACTTCCTCCAGCAAGAAGCCACCTCTTAAAGGTTACACAGCCTTCCCAAACAGCATCACCAGCTGGGAACAAAAGGTTTGATCATGTGAGATTACAGGGGACATTTTACATGCAAACCACGATAGGAACCAACAGGTCTGTCCAATCCACTGGCCAATCCCTCAGGCTGCTCTGGGGGAGGAGGAGAGGTCACAGCAGGGTAGCTTCTCTTGTGCACCATGGATTGTGTGGCATATGATGAGCAAACCCAAAACAAAGTAATTCCTTTGCGCAATTAATTTTCTTGACAAGTCTACCCTAAGATCACCATTGCAGGCACTGAAAGAACCCACAGTAGCCCAAGTTTCAGCTTTGTACCATGGTGTCCAGGCCTAGTAAAGTGGGGAGGATTGCCTCGGCCTTCCTCTGTCTCAGAGTAAGCTTTGAGCAAGAGGGCAGAGAGGCTCAGGAGGCCCCAGAAGAACATGTGGGCATTTGCTCCATGGCAAGAGTCTCAACTCATATTCATCATGGCCTTATTCAGGCAGAATCCCCATTTGTCAAACATTTAACTACAGTGTCAGTGTTTGGAGTCTTGCAACATTACATACTTTTTAATCATTTGTTCTTTTAAAATTTCAGAACACAAGTAAAAATGAAAATAAGAGAATAACATTATCTGGCTTTCTTCTGTATCTTTTCTTATGACTACTTCTAGCCTCATCAACAACTTACATAGAGAGAGAGAAGAGAGAAGAGAAGAGAAGAGAGAGAGAGAGAGAGACAGAGAGAGAGAGAGAGAAAGGCAAGGGTGAAACTGTACAAAGCAAAGGTTGTTTCTGGCAGAGCCACACAGTGTGCATGTTGAAGTCACACACTGTGTACACAGGGTACAGTGACAGCAGAGTGGAGCCTGCTTGTCATTTCTTCTCTCTTCTTTATGAGTGTGAGCCTTCTGTGAGCTGGCATGAGGGCTCTCCCATTGGCCCAAGACAGCATATGTTAGGATGTAGCAATGAATGTTGACAGTCACAGCAACCAAAGCAGCAGTAATGATTAAAGCCATTGACCCGATTTCTTAGAAGGAAGGTGAGCAGATTATTTCTGGACATTGGTGTGGATCAAAATTTGTATTTTTAAACAAATTTATCAAATCTGTAGCAGTTCCTTTATTCAAGTATAACACATTTGCCTTGCTTAACTCTTCAGAAAAATGTACAGGCAGATATGAATATATATACATGTATATTATAATGATTAATAAAATGTAATAGGTTGAAAGAATCTTGTTGCAATCACAATGAAATTCACATGGTACATAATAAATAAAATTTATGTTATAAATACACTTTAATTAAACTCAGCCATGGTTATAGTGAGGGTTATGTAAAATTTAGATATTGGAGTCAAGTCATTCAAGGTGTTCAAATGATGACTTGTGGAATAAAAGTGGAAATAGTTAAGTGGAAGTAATTAAGTGGACTTTAAAATTTAAATTTAAAATTAATTAGTTGAGAGAGATAACTCTACAGTTAAAGGCACTTGCTTGCAAAGCCTGACAGTCTGGGTTTGATTCCCAAGTATGTAAGTAAAGCAAGAGCCAGATGCATAAAGTGACACATGTGTCTGGAGTTTGTTTGCAGTAGCAGAAGGCTCTGGTGTTCCTATGTTCTCTCTCTCTCTCTCTCTCTCTCTTTCTCTTTCTCTTTCTTTCTCATCCTGAAAACTCAAACATTTCTTGCTCAAAATAGTGCTTGTAAGTTCAGAAGCTTGGAGCCTGTTTGGATAAGGAGCACCCTGTGAGGGGGGTATGTTTAAAGGCATGTTTCTCTGACAAAGGTCCAGTGACCCCTTTGTGTACTGTCCAGAGGCAGCTAGCTCTGACCCTTCCAGCTATTGAAAGGTGGGGCCTTCTTTTATGCAATCAAACTATTAACAAAGAGTTCTGAAACTCAGTCTAAAACTCTTTTCCTCCCTTTCTATTTATTACGTCTCTGGAGACCCACTTCCACCTTCTCCGGTAATACTGCACTGGAGGTGCATGAACGGTGCACATAGCTGGAAGCTGGGTAGAAGCTTCAGAGACCTCTTAAGAGGGATTTACCTGCTAAGCCTCTTCTCTGCCTGTCTCCATCCAGCCCTGCTTGAGGTCTTCCCCTTACCAGAAAAGCCACTTGGAAATGGAAACACAAATGAAGAAATGCCTCCTGATGGAAGAGAGGAGGAAGAGACTCAAGAATTCAAAGATGTGCCTGGAGATTTGTGTTGGCAATGAGAACCGGATGGAGGTGGTAGGGAGGGCCCTAGACTGGTGAGTGATCCTTCAGTTTGTTAAAGAGGCATCAAGTCATAAGAAAGTGTTAACACAAAATGAAACAGACAGTCTAGGAACAGCAGCTGTGAGAGAATGGGAGTGTTCAGAGTCCTCCTGGCTCCAAACTGGAGAGTGAGTCCAGTGGCATGAACTTGCTGTGAGATGGGACAGAATCCTGCTGTTTCTTGTTGCAGTCCTTAAAATGGTCTTCACTGAGACTCATGACCTCTACTCCGCCAGCCAAACAGTCAGCTTACTTCCCAGATGGCCAACTGTTCCATCCTCAGTACCATCTACTGTCATTGCTTCTTCCTTGCTGTTTGGACACACTCACCTTTCCCGGGCCCATGCCCTCAATGCTAAGTTCACCAAGCAAAACATTGACCCTCTTCACCAGTATCCACAGAACAAACCAAGACAAGAGATGTGAAGGCCCTGAGCTCTGGGTCCGTGGGTTAGTTAGGGAGTTGCAGCGCGCATCAACTCCCTGTTCGCCCACAGGGGCTGGGTGAGCAGAGGCTTGGAATAGCTGTGAGCCGAGTGAGAGATGAGGACTCTCGGGAGAACGCGGCAGTGGCCAATTCTCATTTTATTGTATAGATAGCAGTTGTTTATATAGAGAAAAGTCAGAGGTAGAAGCATAGGAAGCACGATCTGTGAGCATCTCATGAGTTTGATTGGTAGGGGCCAGTATCCTTTGGATACCTATTTTGCATAGATAAATTGAGGGGGCTACATGACTCTATACATGGATATGTATAGAATTGTGATGTCAGCAGAGGAAATGTAACCTTATTGTTTAGGTTTGTTATTGCAGCTGGACTAAGTTAGGCTTTGAACTGCTTGCTTATCTCAGGGGACAGCTGTGGCCTGCCTGGGGGCTGGAGTGTTCAGGATTGCTAAGATTTATAGGGGCCTTCAGACTTTGCCTCAACTTCCTCATAAGGAGGAGACAGTCCCAGAAGCCTGTCAGACTCAGAAAAACCCACTTCCTCCATGCCCCATTAGCAGGGTACCACACTGAGCCATGATGCTCCTTTTTACATACTTGGACTTTCCTGTGTAACCTTGAGATGGATCTTGGGGTGCTTAGGGGCTTCAGGCATGGAGTAAAGAACCTGAGTAACATTTACACTTCTGCCTGTGAGAATGACCAAGACCAGAACTGCCTCTGAAGAGTAGCTCTCTGCTTGGGAAGCTCAGCATTTTCTTCCTTATCTTGCTGGTAGCTGCTTTATGTTTTTGACCGAGACATCTGTCTTAAAGCGACTTAAACTTTCCTTACCCAAGATGGGGCAATTTTTATTGCAGGATCATCTGTGCTTCATATGGAAGCCTGGTCCAATTTCTCAACAGTGAGAGAAAAGTTGGCCCTAGTGAGAGGATTTGGGCCATGTAAATTTGTGAACTGATCTTTTCCAAAGTGGAAGAGCCAAAATCTCTTAGTATTCTCTCCATGCACATGTGAACAACCCTCTAGCTTGGCTTCCTCGTGCGCAGAGTTCGAGTCACAGTGTGGTCCCTGTTAAAAGCTTCAAGGCAGAGCTTTTGTCTTTTAAGCACACGTCCACCACTATGCTGACCTCCATTTCTTCTTGTGGCCTCCGTGGTCTGTGAGCTTGGAGAGCTCCACTTACTCCCATTGGGGCAGTGGGAAGGGGAGATAACTATGGGAGATTGGGCTTATGTTACTGGGAGGACTGTCATAAAATTGTAAAACTTGGACATATTCTTCAGTAAAGAAACTGGGTAGATAGAGAAAAGAGAGAAAAAGAGAGAAAGAGGGAGAAATCTGTAAGGATTTTTCATAGAGCTAGACAAAAAAAGTCAATGGTTCTAGGGTTTAGATACCCTCCACGGGTGACTTACTGAGGTCTCTGGGAAATTAAGACAAAACACATTGGAGAGTGTTTTGTTGGCTCAGAAGGAAGATTTGTTGATGTCAAGAGACTCCAGCCACACCTGCACCACCCTCTTGAATGGGGAGATGCTGGCCCATGCCACCTTCTCATTGCCAGCCTGGGCTTTGTCATCCCATGTTCACAAAGGAAGGAAAGCCTTCCCTTGGCAAATAGAGGAGAAGCACTCTTTCATCCATGTCACTGAGCACAGGCTACTCACGGCATCCAACTTCTGTGACTCCCACACTGCCCCTCTGCCAAGTACAGCCTTTCTGCGCCTATCGCCATTCACAGCAATGAACTCTGCTTTATAGAAAAAGCGTACAATCTTATCTTATAAAACACATTTCAGCCAAGAGTGCAGAGCTCTTTGAGGCCTCATTTACATAGTAAAATGCTCAGAACTGTGAGAATCCATTAGAGTATTGTAAGGGGACCTGTAGAAGGCTGCTTCAATAGTGAATAAGTGACACTACTCTGATTATTATGGCCACCAACAATGTCCCTGTAAGTACAGCTGTGTAAACAATTTATCTAGACATGAAGGCTCAAACAGGGAGAAGGACTCTATTCAGCCAGCCAGTCTGCCTGTTGGCTTATGACTCTTCTAGGACCACATAGAGGAAAGCTGCAGGGGGCACTCAGCCTCAACCAGACCTGGTCATGAACCCTGCCTCTTATCTAACAGGTGTAGTATGGTCATTTAGGGTTTTCCTTACCTTGGTTGTAAAATGGAGATAAAAATACCTACAACACAGGGTAAACTTTAAGACCTGAATTCTTTTGTGCAAAATTATAATGGATCGATTGGAACACCAATGCTCCTTCAAATAGACCAGGGGTAATTATGATGTGACTAGCCCATGAGACAAATGACAACCTCAAATCCCCTCTTTCAACACATTGGTCTGGTGCTGAGCCTGTATCCTAGCCTGATCTCTCAGGTGATAAATGTCCCTTTATAAATGGAACTTCTCATCGGTGAGTATCACCTAGATTTGCATTGCATCTCTCAGGAAAGTGGCTGAACAACCAGCTGCTTGGTTACAAGAAGCAGTGGACCACTTACCCTATGCACCACCATGGGCAGCAAGACCTAATGAGCTGGGACAGAGCTGAGAGATCGGTTATTTGGCTAATTAGAAAGGGCAAAATGTTTGATTGCTTAGCTCAGAGAAAAGTTGAATAAGGGAATAGAGGCATTGAGGAAGCCCAAGCTTTATCTTAAGCACCCAAAGGGTTATGAGGAAACTACTGGATTTATATTTGCCAAGTTCACATCCGGAGTCTCTTCCTCTTCTCTGGGTACCTCAATCACTGCATGGGAAAATCATTGCTTGTGGGTATGTAATTTCTCTCCATTGCGAAAACCCATTATTGGAAACCACCAATGACAAAACCCCTAAACATGCTGTATTAGTCAGGGTTCTATAGAAGAACACAATATATAGCATGGATATATATTTCAAAGGAAATTTATTAGATTGGCTTATAGGATACAGGCTTGGTAGCCCAACAGTGACTGTGATCAGCATGAAGGAGAGGTTGCAGATTACAGGTGAAGAAGAATTAAGTAATTTGCCTGAGGTATCCCCACAAGTAAATGCTCAAACTAAAGGCCACCTAGTCAAACTCTACACACTGAGCCTGAAACGCCCCTCCGTCTTAGTGCTCATGATCCTTTTCTGTGTACCTTTGGTATCTGTGGGAGGCCCCACAGCTTGCTCTTTGACCACACACAATTATGTTGCAGGTATCATAGTAATACATGTGGGTTTCCCATTCAAGTACTAACCAGGTTTTATCCTGCTTAGCACCTGACATCAGGTGGGATCACATTCAGGGTAATATGGCTGTAGACTCATTCAATTAAAGTTGAACATGAGGTACCATGAGGACAATAGCAAGTCATAAATGTCTTTGCAAAATGAAAGTCTGTGTTTTGCTGGCTCTCCTGATTCTGCCAGGGGCATCTTCCAACTGGTCTGAAGGACTTAAGTGAGGAGACATCTGGGCAGCAGTGCCTCTCTGGCTCAGGTGTTACTGCTGGGTGGGTTTTTTAAGGTTCTTGGTGCCTCATTCAAAGAATTGGAAAAGACACATGGAGAGTAAAACAGCAGTAAGAAAACTTTTCAAGAGTAAAGCAGAGGTACCAAAGGGGGAGGGGTGCTAGATTGCTCAATAGCAATCAATGTGTCACTGCTTGGGGCTTGTTTTTATGAGATCCAGGAGAAGGAAGGAGCTAGTCACTAAGCGGTATAGTTTGGGTGGTTCTCTGATTTGACTGACAAACATGACAAACATATAATCTTTACTGTATGTGTCCCTTCCCATGATGCATCTGATCTTAGGAATATGCATGGACAATTATGCATAGGCATAATATGGTAATTAGGGGATATTTCCCTAAAACATCACTGTCACTCATAGGATAGTTTGCCTTTACGTGCATGTTCCCAAAACCAGTCCTGCTTAGATGTTCCTGTCACCTGAATATATCTAAGAACATATTTGAATAGAAAATAGCCACAAAAGGGTTGTTACCAAAGGTTTATAGGGGTGAGGAGATTTATTCCATCGTTTGAAGTGGTGTTGTATGTGCAGTTCAATACAGCACGGGGTGGGGGGCACAGGGGAGGACAGGATACCTGCCAGTTGCTAGATGCATTTTAGAAAAAGTGTGTGTTTATTGCTCAAGCCAAGTGATGTCCCCGGGTGCTAAGTTATTTCATGTATACCTGCCTCACTATACGCTTCAAGGCTTGCTGGGCTGGAGATCCAGCATAAAGCATGGCCTTGTGTCTTCTATACAGAATAGCATGGCTTTGTCCTGTCCTGGTCATGGAGGCTTCCACAGATTAAGCCTATTTCCTGATCGAAGGAAGTGAAGAGGAGGGGGGAATGTATGGAGAGAACCAGCTGGAAAAAAAAAAAAAGATGAGCAGAAGTACCATCTGTGCCAGGAACAATCAGCTGTGAATTGGGAAGAATGCCCCCCACCTCACACTTCAGGACAAAGTCCCCATGGCAGAGGCTGAGGATGGGAAGGAAACCACACATCAATCACCTTATAATGTAAGACCAACATCATGACTGGAAAGACTGAAGACACTAAGGTACCCAGGAAGGGGTGGGGACCGAAGGAACAACATGGTGAGGAGGGCAATTGAAGAGCACATCAACCTGGCTGGAGTTGAGCAGCAAGGTGGCACATGCTGGAGAGGAGGCAGGGTCTGTTCTGAGGACACCGGGTTGATTTAGGCTTCTGTTGAAACTGACCAAAGCAAATCATGAGCATATGAAACAAACTCATATGAATTCATTGAATCAAACACACCTGAAATGTCAGGGCTCAGGCAAACCAATCCTCTAGTGATGTCTGTCATCAGATGTTTAGAGATGAAGAGAGCCAACTCCACTCCTTCCTTGGGCTTTTGGTGGGGAGAGTTGGGCTTTAAGGAAGAAGAAGGTTTTGAGGTACCATAGGAACTAGGTAGTTTCCCCTGCTAGGTAGATAGGAGGAAAGAGCCCTAAGAAATAGCTCTATTCTTTAACTGGTATGTTCCAAGATAGTGACCAGAGATAGACTAGAATTACCTATCTAGGTCTTAACTGAAGAGACTACAGCCTTAGGGACAGAAAGACTACAGCCTATTCTTACCTTCCCCCTTCCAAAGACTAGAGCAATTGAGAGCCTTCCTGGTGGTCATTGGATATTGTAAGATGTGGATAATGGGATATGCTGAACTGACCAAATCCCTTTATCAGACTCTCAAGGAAACAGACACAGGAGTTGTCACAAATTGAGTGCATCCCAGATACTCAATAGGCCTTCCAAAAGCTAAAGGGTGCCCTGACTTATGCCCTGGCTCTGAGCCTGCCCATTCAAGCTGAGTTCCACTTATGTGTTTCAGAGAAGAGTCTGGCCCTGGGAATGATTACTCAATTTTTAGGCCTTTCTCTTCAGCCAGTAGGATATTTAAGCAAAGAATTAGATAGACATAGCAACAAACGGATGGTCCAGTCATCGATGGGAGTAGCTCAATTAGACTTCTCATCCCTGAAGCCCATAAGTTTACTCTTAAAGGCCCTTTATACTTTACACACCATGTGGTAGAGGGGGTATTCAAATTCCTAAAGGAATTTATGGTTATCTGACAACCAGATACTTAAATATAAGGAACCTCGTGCAAGAAGGACCTGAAATCACTGTTAAGTCCTAACAAAACCTTAATCCTGCTACTTACCAGGAGGAAAAGAGGGTCTCTCCACTCCTGTGAGACAGTTTAAATAGGGAATTATTCAGCCTGCTCTGACCTCTCAGACTGACATCTAGAGAACCCTAACTTTAAACTGAAGGGAGTTTGTCATGGTTTGATCCAGGTGTCCCCCACAAACAAATGAATGTGTTCTCCATGATAGATCCTCAGCTGATGGCAGTTTGGATTTTACAATCTCCATGGAGCTGTGTTGTTGCGGGCGGGCTTTTGAGGTTATAAGCCAGCTTCCCCTTGCCAGTATTTGGCACACCTTCCTGCTGCTATTTCCAGTGCTGTGGCAGAGGTGATGTCCACCCCTCTGCTCATGCCATCGTTTTCCCTGCCAGGATGGAGTCTCCCCTCTAGTCCGTAAGCCTAACAAACCCATTCCTCCACAAGCTGCTTTTGCTTGGGTTCTTTCTGCACAGCAACTAGGAAGTGGGCCGCAACAGAGTTCCTTTGTAAAAGGAGTCAGATATACTGACTATGCAGTGATCTTTGATGTCTGTACCTTCTACTCAGGTCTCTTATGTACCTAGAAACTTGAATGCCCAGATGGCTAAACTAATGCTCTCATTCTTGATAAAAGAATATTTATAGGGCAGGGTCTAAAAGATGTGGTCCATCAGGTAGTACAGGAATGTGAGGTTTGTCAAAAAATTAATTCCTATAACCAGCACCTGCAGCCACCAGAAACCCGGAGACAGCATACCTATCCTGGATTGGATTTCACTCATATGCCTGGAGGACCCAACTCCATATTTCTTTGAGTTTTAATAGGTACCTCCACGGAGTAGATAGAGGTTTTCCCTTGTAAAACTGAAAAAGTCACAGAGGTGATTAAGGTATTACTCATAGAGATAATACCTGACTGTGGGCAACCCAAAAACCTCCAAAGTAACAACAGACCCACCTTTCAGGCAGAAGTCACTTAGGAACTGGCTAAGGTATAGGGTGTTCAATTCTACTTACTTTATCCCTGGAAGCTTCATTCCTCAGATAAGGTAGAAAAGGTTAATGAGCTTTTAAAGAGACACCTTAAAAAAGCTAATTCAAGACACATAATCTTCTTGGACTAATTTGCTACTACTAGCTTTAATTAGGCTTAGGAACACCCTTAGCCACCAAGGCCTAACCCCTCGAAGGCTTTACGTGGCAGGCTCTTTCTCACTAATGACTTCATACTGGACTCTGAAATGGCTAAATTATTAACACATGTCACCCAACTGGCAACATTCCAACAAGCGTTTTCAGAGTTTCAGGCTTCCCTGTGAAGAACAGAAAGGACCTCCCCTGTGATGCCTAGCAGACAGACTGCTAGTAAGACTGCAGATCCAAACAAGGGACTAGATCCCCCTGCATGGGAAGGACCATGTTCTGCTATTTATCTACTCCTACAGACATACCAGTGGCATGTCTGGACTCATGGACACATCCCATGTGCCTCAAGCCCTGGACTGATCCAGACCCTCCTAAAGCTCCAACACACCCCTGAGGTCAGAGAACTGACAGGCAACCATAGCTCTGAACCGTAAGAGGCCTTCAGACTGTCCTTCATGCTTCAAACAACTCAAACCTAAGATAACTTTCTATCTCTTGTACTTGAAGTACTCAAGTGCCTGAGAATGAACAATCTTAACCCTGCAGCGCCATATTATGGAGTGGTGTTTGCTGTTAACCTTAAGATGTTTGGAATTCTTTCATTCTGTCTCCATAACTGGATCCTCTGGCATTTTTGCCTTTACGTCAATGTATCTCATTATATATTATGCCTTGAGATAGATACCATATTTAATGTGCCTTGTTCCTTACTAATGTTCCTATGCACAATGGAGCTTCCATATCTTCTGCCACAATGACCAGCCTGAGACCCTGACTTCAAGTCAAGCTCCCAAAAATGGACTGAGAAATGGCAGCCTGCTTCAGGAGAAAGTTTCTCTGTCATTTGTTTTGAACTAGAAAAGAAGACGCCTCAGTTAACTAAATGGGAAGAATCCATTCTAGACCTCCCCAGAGGGGTCCACTTCTCAGGACTCCTCTATTATGCCTTAAGAATTCCAATCTTTAAGGTGGCTCCCCAACCTCTCTCCTTACAGAGACTAGACCAAGAACCTGAAAATTATCTCCTCTAAGCACCAGGGAGAAAAGAATAATACAAATTACCTGAGCCTCCACAAACTAGAGGCATGCTTTAAGGCTCCCTCTCTAAGATACAACACTTAGTATGTCGACATTACTAATGTTTTTTTTTTTTTTTTTTTATGTTACAGGTGAAATTCCAAATGCCAAAGATACAGATAGACCAAAGAAACACAACAGCACCTAAAGGCCAACCAACTAGCTGGCCTAACTCCACATAGACTATTTTAGCATGGATTCTAGATAGACCTCCCCTCCATAGGGACACTGATGCCCGTGGTCCAACATCTGCCCCTTACCAGCAGGAAGCAGTAAGAGCAGTCATCAACCCAATTCCTAATAGCAGTTAGGATGACTTTTGGATTGAGCAGCCATAGGAGCTAGTTAGTTTCTCCAACTAGGTAGACGGGAAAAAGAGCTCTAGGTAAATAACTATTCATTAACTAGTATCCCCCAAGATGGGGGCTCAAGATGGTGGAGAAGGTGGCTCACTTCCTGGTTCTTCTTTCCAGCATGGGTAAATTTTCCTGCTGGTGGGCTTTGTAGGACCTGTGTAGCACAAGAGGCATTATAAACTATGTCATGGACCAATCAACACCCTCTGTTTAAGATGACCAATCAGGACATTGGGGTGAGGATGCTTAGCCAATAAAGGTTCAGCTCTCATGAGGGCAGTGTATTCTGGTTTTTGGATTCCTCCTTCCACAAGCAATCTGTATTTTTCAGCCTCTTTCATTTTAAGTAAACTTTGCTCTGCTTTACCTTTCGATATTTTCCTCCCTCTTAATTCTATAATTGAGAGAGAGAATGAATCTGACCCTTAAATGGTAACAGTTCTGCTTCTCCTTGGCTGCGTCCCACAAGGATGTATATGTGTGACGAAGTGGCCTCATACATCTCAGTCCTGCAGAGTGGAGTCAGTTTTTCCATTGCTGGACCAACTTATTCTAGGCAAGAATTCTTTGCAATCCTTCTCAACTTTTTCCCAGCTGAGTGTTGTTCACAAATTTTGCTTTCTAACTTTGGTTCAAACAACTCTTGTCTCAGATTAATCCCCTTAGATCTCTGAATGAAGTGGAAGAAACTGTACCTATTGGTTTTGTTTTAAGTTCTGGACCCACTTGTAGCAGAGCCATTGTCTTTCCATCTCCATGCTAGTTTTATGACCTTGCTCGTGGTGCTCTTCATTAGAGGAATCTGTAACACCTCCTCCTTTCCCAGTTCATAGGCTTTTATTTTGATTCGTAGAAAACTAATGTGTTTGAAAAGAAAATGTGTATGTTGGCCATGGAAGTTGAGATTGTTATATAGGATTGACTTTGAAAGAAGAAAATAGCATGGTGGAGAGAAATACTCCATTTAGTATAGTGATATCCTCCCTGTGGTCTCAGTATGGCCCTTTCGTGTCCCTCGGGTATTCTTCCCACCCCTGTCCCACACCCCCACAACTGCAAAGTAGGAGGCTTATTATTTTCCCCAGGGCTGGTCCTGAATAAGCCGGCTTTCTTTCACTTATTTCTGTCTCCTAGGTTCTTAGTAAAGAAGCCAGAGTATATAGGTTTAGATTCTGGTCACATACTCTAACTTTCAAAGGAATGCCCAAGGGGTGGGGGAAGCAATGGGAACATATAAGAATTAGGAGCTGCTGGTTGTGTGCTTTTTTTCTGTGTGTGGAGTTCATAATACCTCTTTTTGCTTATCTATGCTGGCCATTTTTTTTAAATGCAATGTTGACTTGTGTATGACAAAATACCTTCATTAAAACTCCTCTTTGCTTGGGTTAGTAAGCATGCAACCATGTTGCTGACTCTGCAGGGAATCACAAAAATGCCGAAAAACATAGAGATGAGTGACTGTTCAAAACTAGAGAAGTCAGAAGTAGGATCAGGTTACAACCGTATATATATATATATATATATATATATATATATATATATATATATATATATATATATATATATATATATATTTGTGTGTGTATGGAAAGAGAGAGAGAGAGAAATTTTCAAGCAGAGAGATATAGAGATAGAGACAGAGAGACAGAGAGAGAATGATGGATGCAGAGTGGCCTCTAGCCACTGCAAACAAACTCCAGATACATGCACCACTTTGTATGTCTGGCTTAACGTGAGCACTGGGGAATTGAACCTGGGTCTTTAGGCTTTGTTGGCAAGTGCCTTAACCGCTGAGCCATTTTGCCAGCACCCAAACCTGAGATTTTTATCTCCAAACTCAGCTGCTGTCCCATAGAAACAGTAAGTAAATGGATGAACAGTCTATTTGTAAGGGATAAATACACTTGTCTTTCTGTTGCAAATGGCCTAGCATTTAAAGTTCAAATCTAAAGTGCCACAAAGGTTCTTTCTGAAGGACTTTCTTTCTAGAATGTCTGTGTCCATGAAAATGAAAAATGCTGTTGCAGAAGAGAGTAAGGAAGGTGAAGCTTTGAAGGTAGACTGCCAAGGAGAAAAGGGTACCTGTACCAGTTCCCTGAAAGGCAAAAGTGACTTGAGGGCTGAAGAGATGGCTCAGCGGTTAAGGCAGTTGCTTCCGGAGCCTAAAAGCAAGGTTCAATTCCCCAGTACCCACCTAAGCCAGATGCACAAAGTGGCGCATGCATCTGGAGTTTGTTTGCAGTGGCTGGAGGCCCTGACATACCCATACTCTCTGACTCTCTCTCTCTTTCTCTGTATGTACCTCTCTGCTTACAAATAAATATAAATTTTTAAAAGTGACTTGAGAGGAGGTGTATGGGTAATAGGGTAGAGTGCTGTGTGAATAAGCTATAGGAGGTCCTGAGAATGCCGTCCTCTGAGAGAGTACTGCATTGCCAGATGCCTGGGCTGGCCCAGAAATTGTAGGATATGGGTAAGCTCAGAGAGTCCTATGCCTCCCAAGGTGTGGGTCTGAGTCTAGCTCTCTAATTGAAGCTCTCCTGCCTCAGTGGGACCCACGAACTTCATGCCAGTGGTCAGTGTACCCCACAAGCTCCAGGCCATAGAGAAACACTTGTTACAAACTTGAGGAAAATCTGAAAAAGCTCTTAAGCACTGTTAGTAATGTTTGTAAAACATTGCATTAAAAAATGCAGTTTTATGATCCTGACTGGAAGATGTTAAGCCCACAGAGGAGGATATCCAGCTGACTGGGGATGGGGAAGGGAGGCAATGAGGAATTGGGGATAACAACTCATTGTTTGCCCACTAAACAATGTAACTCATTGTGGACAATAAAAAAAAAAAAAACAGTGTAGTTAAAACAGATTAGATGGTGGAGTGGTAGAGATTGTAGGATATCTAGTAGCATTTTTTTTCCTATTTACTATTAAGATTATTAAGATAAAAAATTATTTTGTAAAATCTTAGAGTTACTAAGTGGTATTTAAAGACTTGTTGCAAATGACCCTTATGCAGACCCTTTCTTCCAGCCCAAGCTCACTTAGATAGAAAAGATACACTCCTATTAGAGCAGCTTGACTTCTTAATACTCAATAGGATACAAGGTATGTAATTAAATTACTGCATAATATATGCTCCTATAAAGAATTTTTGGTTTATAATCCCAAGTGTTTTTGTTCTTAGTTATATTTTTTTTTTCAAAATTAGAGTAGTCTGGAAAAAAGGTGTGATTATTGCTGTTTATCTCAAGCCAGTGTGACATTAGTTGTCCATAACAGTAGACTGGATGTTCATAATGTACCATGAGCTTCAGGGATGTGTTGGAGAAGCCTGGCTGCTGAGCTTAGAATAGTGTTTTGACTAGGATGGATAGTATGTATAGGCAGGAGACTTGAGGTCTTCCTTGGTCTCCCCTCCTTAGAAATCCTTGCCTTGAAAGGTGAGCAGTGAGGAGAAATTTCATAAACCTCACACTCTACTATATTCCTTTCCAAGCTCCTAAATCTTCCCTCCAATGTCAGACTATCTGGCTCCAACCTTAGACGCTGCTCCTCACAGGCTAACCACTCCATTCTCATCTTCAGACTCTTCGTATTCCTCAGGATCTGCCAGATCTGAAGCTGAAGAGAGTTATTATTGTGCTAAAATGTTTTCCTCACTCCAATAAACAAATAAAAGAAAAGACAAACGAATTATAATCCCAGCATTCAGAGAAAACTATTCATAACACCTCAAGATTATCAGCATTTCTTGGCTTCCCTTGGAACATGGTGGAATAAGCTTTCTATGATCAATTAAGTTTGAGAAATCTATGGAATAAACCATATCAAAATTTTCCTCAATCCAATACGTAGTTTTTAGATGCTGAACCCTTTTCTCATTGAAAGTTTTAGTCCATGATATATACTTTGAGATTTCAGAGCACAACCTTCTTATTGACAACCCTATCCCAGCCCCCCGACCCTATTTCCCCATGCAGTCTCTGCTTGTCTACCTGTCACTGCAGAGAAGAGAGCAGAGAGCACAGCCTGTTGGAGCTGCCATTACCCTGACCCTGGAAGATGGGTTATACCCTCACAACAGTGCTACCCTGCCTGGTCTTTAGTTCTAATTATTTTCTTCTTATTTCATAGCTGCCCGCCCTGTCTTCGTACAATAATGTCCTGGTCAGTGTCTGGACAGTTTATTAAAGAAGAGCTATCACCACTGTGAGGCAGTTAGGGTGACTGTCTTACCCTTGCAGTCTGCTTTGCTGGAGAGCAGAGAAGAACCTGGTACCTTCTTATCTCTTGCCTAACCTGTTTTTCCATAAACAACCTGAGCGCCTCCCCAGGGGGGGGGTCCATTCCTAGAATTCAAATCTAATCCCAGCATTGTTGTTGGTCAAGCTTAAAATTCCAGAACTTCTTGAACTTCCAGCCTAGCCCAGACCAATCAGCTGTCTCTCTTTGGCTTACCTAAAGCAGGAGGTAGAGCTCACAACCATAACGTTATAAGTACTTTTCCCAGGAGAGGGCAAGCTCTCTTAGGCTGCCAGCTCATCACTCTTGAACCTCCTGGTTCTGGTAAGCCCCCCTGACCCCTAACTCCCACATGGGCTCTCACTCGCCTCTGGCTCTCCACATTACAGGAGCTTTTTGCACTTTCTTTTCTTTCCTCTCTAACTCCCTTCTCGTGTACTTTTCAGGCCCCCACCAAATGGCATCTCAGACCACGTTGGTATATCCATATTCCTTCTCTTAGTTTTGTACTTCCCTCAATAAATGTGGTAATGTAATAATCATCCTTCTCAGTCATATTTTATCCAATTTTTTGGTTAAAAGTAAACAGAAACTCAGAGCTTGGGGTTCCCAGACTCTTTCCTGAACCCCAATACCCCATATCAATTGGAATATAGTGTGGAGCACATGTCTGAATGTTGTTTAAATTATGGTTACAAATCTGACATTTCCACCTGAAAGATAAACTTTGGTGTTCTAGCCAGTTCCTTCATTATCACTTCATGGCTTCCAACCAGATAACTGAGTTGGAAGGTTGTCGTCAGAGGAAGAGTGTCCAGAGAACAAGAGTCCTGTGTTAAACTCTGGTGAATGGTGTGAACCATTGGGAATCCCTTCCATCTCCCCAAAGTATCATTGACACACTCTTGTGAAAAGCTGATGATGGTGTTTTCAACAGGAGCACCAGTAATTTAAAGATAATTTTAACTTACCATTCTCTTCTTCACATGAGTTCTCTAAGGAAAACATATGGAAAAGTTAAGCTGACAAAAAAAAAAAAAACAGAAGAGTACATTTCTATTTCCTACATGGATATTTCTTCCTTTCTCTTTGTGTGGCTAGAGGCAATTCTTATTCATAAGTCTTAAAGAAATCCAGCTCTTTCTTGACCTCATCACAGATGTTGCTATCTGTATCTTGCTGGCACTGAAATTTTTTTGTGACAGTAAATCCTTTCCTTCCATCGGCTGCTTTTGACCTTGTGTTTTGTCCCAGCAATGAAATTGTGACTGTTGCACAAGGGCACACTTCATCACACACACCTAGTTCTGTGTGAAGGAGCTGGGGGTGTTTAAGTTTTCCTATTTGTATCATTTTGAGCAACATCTCAGAATCTCATGAGTATAAGGGAAAAAAAGATAAACAGGAGAATTCCTGAAAGGAACATAAAAGAGACAGTATTCTCTCACCTATTGGATTTGGTCAGTCATGTCTGGAGAGGTTTTTGCTGAGCTGGTATGCTCATAAGCTTTGCTTGTTGAGTTGAATGATTCTTCCTAACAGAAGGATCTGCACTAGGCAGTCTGCAAATATTTTCATTTAGGCAGTAGCTGTGGCCATGTTAGTCTATTACAAGACCTACCAAAGCTAAGTCGTGACTGTGAATGTCCATATTGTGGGAAGCAAAACAACTTATAGCTCATGGTTTTGCTGTATAATAATCATTTTATGATATAAAAAATAACATGAAGCATGGGATATTGCTTAGGTGGGAAAACAGGTAGTTTATCAAGAGAGAAAGCAGAAGGGGAGAGGAAGAAAAGGAAGGAGGTACAGAGGGTGCCATCAGCAGAAATTTCCTGGGAAAAATGGATGAGAGAGATTTGTGTTAGTTACACAAAATAACAGCATGTAATTTTGGGAGTGGGAGTGAAGGACTTCAAAGTTGGAAAGTTCAAGAAAGATACCAAATCTAACTTCACCATAAGTAGTAATTATTTTATTTCTCCAACTGCTACTTAGTAAGTACTTATACCAAAATATTTTTATAGCCAAAGAAGCAGACTTCCTTAATTTTAAAATTATCACATCAGTTATTTTTTATGTAATACATATTATGATTATAAGGTTTGAGAGTGAAGAAGACCACCACGAGACCACTCTGAAAGGAATAAAAGGTTTTATTGAGAGAAAACACGAGCTGCTGGGCTAGCTCACCAGGGTGGAGAAAAAGCCACCTGGAATAGGCAGATTTGGGGATTATAAAGAGAAGATGAGGCTGCAAGTCTAGGGGCCAATCACGCAGGCTCCTAGGTGGGGTTGAGGGGGCCTTATAAGGCAGGCTTTGTGTCTAACTCCTTTTGGGGTCTGGTTTTGATGTTGAAACTTCTCTAGAAGCTCTTCACACGGGTTCGGAATTCTCCACTGGCGAAGCTGAGGTCCTGTTAGGACTCCATTTTGGGACCCAAGTTCCGACCTAACAATTATGAGTTAGCAAGTTTATGTGACCTGAAATGTATGTGCAAAAGTGAGTATATCCAAGTATTAAACAGATTTGAAGCTAATTTAAAAAAAGTAACAGTATTATAGCCAAGTGTGCCCTATTGGCCTTAAATAAATGATTTACTTTAATGGATACCCAGGTTGACTTCATAACTTGCATATTGCAAATTATAGCAGTGACATGAGCGTGCAGATGTTCTTCAATATATGGGTTTCATTTCCTTGGGCTATATACATAGGGGTGGATTGTTGGCTCAATATAGATTAATTTTTAACTTTTTTAAGGAATGCCAATACCATTTTCCTTGTTAACTATATTGATCTACACCCCACAAGTAGATGTCAAAAGTTCCTTTTTGTCTACATCTCCACCAGTGCAGTGTGTCTTCTAACATTTGATAAAGATCATTGTAGCAGATGTAGGGTAGTATATCTCTGTGTTTTGATGTGCATTTCTTCAGTGACTAGCAGTTATGGTTGCATACCATTTCACAAACTTTTTGTCTGTTTGTATGCTTTCTTTGGAAAGTGTGTGGGTCCTTTTTCTTTTAAATCATGTTTTTTCCTTTGTTTTCTGCTATTGAGTTTTATGAGTTCTTTTTATATTTGGTATATTAAACCCCTTATCAGACCCATGGATTACAAGTATTTTCTCTATTTCCATAGACAAAAAGAATAAAAATGATCTCTCACTCTCATATTCTCTCTCTCTCTCTCTCTCTCTCTCTCTCTCTCTCTCTGGAATGGGAATGTTTAGTCTATGCCATTGTATATTGGAAATATGCCGCTACACTGCTATACACTATACCACTTTTTTATTCTTTATTTTACAAGGGGCTCACAGTTAATGGCTTACCTTGAGTCTTATAAGAGATTTTAGGCTTTGGAATTTTAAATGGTGATAAAACTATAAGACTGCTTTTGAAATGAGATCAGATGCATTTTGTATCACGAAATGATCTTGAGTCTGTGGGAGCAGGGGCAGAATGTTATGGTGGGATATAAATTTTACAAAATATTTAGCAATTATAAATTTAAAAATAGCATATAGGAGCTATAGGAATTAAAAAAAATTAAACACTAAAAGAATTTCTCAGGAGATGGTGTGTTAGGGACAGAGAGCTACATGTCTCCATATATCTAAAATAAATCTATGACTTCAAAATGAGGTGAGAAGCTTAGAAAGGCAAGGAAGGTTATAGAAGGTCTGTGAGAAACTATAAATACAGAAATATTAAACATTACATTTATAAAGGAAACAACAGACTGCCCTAGACCACTGAGTAAAAACAGCAGAGAAGGGGAGATTTCTATCTGTACAGAGAAAGCTTTAGACTTGGAGATAGCAAAAGCAACATATTGGATGGCAGAATGACAAACTTCTTAAAACAGGTGCTGGGAAATCACCCAGTGCCTCCATCCCATGACTACCTAATATAATGGGGCAAGGAACAAGTACGTGCAGGGACAAACTGTTCAATCAAACCACTCAGCTAGGAAGAGTAGAAAACTGCTCACACCCACATCTGCAAACACCAAAGCCCACATTCACCCAGAGAACCACAGAACCACGTGGATATACTCATGGTTCATTAGTCTGGAATCAAAGCTCAATGGGACAAACACTCAAGATCACAGACCTATAGCTGCTCAGTTCCTGGTAAGGCGTCCAGCTTCAAGGATGTCTTCCCAGGAACTGAGCAGCTATCTGTCAGAATAAGAAGAGGTATTACATGGTCAGCTTTTTGTCAGGCCATTTGCTGAGTGCTCTTGCTTTCTTTCTCCGGTGTGGGCATGATCAGATCAGAGACTCTGATATGGAAGTCCACACAGAGATGATAGCAAGAGCACTCAGCACACAACAGCTGACCACGTAGTGATACCTCTTATTCTGGAAAGGCATCCCAGATGAAGACTGAGGAAATTCCTAGGGGAGGGCTGACCCCTGCTGATGCCTAGGCAGAAATTCAACCCCATAGAGAACCTGTTTTAATACCACAGAGAATGAATACAGAAAATTTGCAGGGTTTTTTATAGAGGGTTTTTTTTTTGAGTTAAAAAAAAAAAAAACTAGTTTATTTGTAGTTTTGCCAAAGCTGTAAACACAGCTAGCCTGGATATCTGTGCTTCCTGGAACTGACAACAGCTTTAGAATTTTGTAGGAGAACCAAGAACTATGCATATATGCCATATATATTTCTATGTATATATTCAGGCTGAGCCTGAGTGTTCAGAAGCATGTTGCCTTGCTCCCTGGCAGCAGGGCTGAGGAGGAACAGGATGGAGTGGAGAGGAAGAGTTTAAAATTGAGTGCTTCTTAAAATCCTAAAATGTTAAAGGATCCCTTATAACGATCACCCTCTGTCTGTGTCCATTGCTTGGTCTCAGGGGGTTTGTGGCTCTATTCCATCTGGCTGGTGTTTTTTGCTGGATTGGTTCATAGTTTCCATCAATGGCATCTGAAGCCTAGATAGATAAATGATGTCAGATACTAAGCATGAAAGCAGAAACATAATTTCAAATTTCAGAATGAAATACAAAGTGGAGGCAAACCCAGAATGCATCCAACTAAAGCAAATCATGTCGGGAGTCCTCTCCTTTTAAGTGGCTGTATGAACATGGACTAACAGAGTATTATTGTCTCTGTATAAATACAGGACATTTATTAAAGGGTTATGAATTCTGGCCAGGTGAGACTTCTGCTTATAGACAACTACATTTCAAAGTCTTTTTATCTTTTTTAAAAGTTTTTATTGACAATTTTCATGTGTGTGGGGGAGGGATATATATATGCTGATACAGTTTTGTGTGCACATGTCTGCAGAATGCTAAGTAAGGTTACAGTTGTGCATGGCCATGCCCCACTGTTTTCATAGGCTTTGGGAGACTTGAACTTACCTGGATTTGGATTTGACTCTTTCAGGCCATCACGTTTGTGAAGAAAGTACACTTAACCAACACTTGTCCCATTTCTCCAGCCACTGTGTTTAACGTATTTTGATCATGGTTCCCTCCCATTTTCTTGTCTTATCTCCCCTCCCTGTTCCAATTTTCACTGAACTTTCTCAGCTGGGCCAGTTCACCTCTCCTTTGGCAAGCAACCTGGTTTCACCCTGCTCCAAGGAGGTCGCCATATTGATGCTGAATTTAGTGCCGGCACTCAATCAGCATAGCACACTGTGGCCTAGAACTCCTGGACTCCAGGGATCCTCCCACCTCAGCCTCCAGAGTAGCTATAACTAGAGTCATGCTACCAGGCCGGGCTCTTTGAACTTTCTTCTTTCTTCCTTCTTCTACTTTAATGTCTTTTTTTCTTGTCATCCTCCACCAATCATGATGAAATTGATGGGCCTGATATTGTGCAGTTCTTGTGCAAATAACAACAGTGACTGTGAGGTCATGAATGTAATGCTTATGTCATATCTAGAAGACAAGAGTACTCTTCCCCATCCTCTGATCATACATTCTTTCCATACCCCCTTCTACAATAGTCCCTGAACCTTGCATGGGATGATGTAGATGTTTTGTTTAGCACTGAGCACTCCATACTCCCTTATTCACAGCACTTGGGTCAGTTTTAAGTTTCCCCGATTATCACTGACAACTGCAAAAAGAAGCTTCTGGAATCAAAGATGAGAGTAGCACTTACCTATGGACATAACCATCACGATTTGGGGAGTAATTTGATAAGCATCACATATTCATGTAGCCAAATAACAGTAGTAGCTTCCTTCCTAGGGTTTTTCACCTCCCCAACAATAGGCTTTTACTTAATTTTGGTGCACTCATTACTTTGGTCTATCATCTGTGACCTATCTTGGGTAAACGTCATCCAAGCAACAATATTTTTCCATCTCTCTTGAGTGCTGGCGATTAAACCTAGAACCCTGAGCTTGCTAGTCAAGTGCTCTACCACTAAGGTCCATCCTCAGCCCTTTCAACTATATTTTTTAGTTAGCTAACAAAGATGACAGTTTCCATGTAGCTTTTTTTATACATATTCATTTTGGCTAACCCTCCCCTTCTCTCCTCTATCCACCCACTCCTATCTTCTCATAAACCTTTCCACCCTATACTGTCTACACCTATATGTTCATGTCACTGAAAGACCCCCAAGGCCTCTCTCAGGAGAGCATACCCCAAAACTCCAATAACCACACCAGCAGATGCAAAAGCAAGAGGATTTTATTCTTCGGCTGCGCAGTCGGGCTCCAC
>PVHP010000278.1:72627-82900 GCA_004024765.1 Zapus hudsonius
TGGAGCCCCGAAGAACAAAGGAGCAGGGTATTTATAGACAGAAGCTATCTAATTATAATACAGCTCAGGTCATAGGGTGTGTGGTATTTCTATTGGCTCCTTTCCTGTATCTGTATGCCTCTTGATTGGTTATTTCCTTGGAGCCACATCCCAGGGCCAGCCCACATTTTAGGACAGCCATATGCTTCCTTATATGGTGTCTTTTTTTTTTTACTTCCTGGTCTTTGTGATCATACATTCTTTAGGGAGGGGAAAGTAAGTCTAAAAATGGAGTCTGCTTTATAAAATGGATTCTTCATTCCCCCCTTGTCTTATGGGCCTATTTGAATCTTCAAATATTGCCTCTGAGGTTCTGAGTTGCTGATAGCCCTGAGTGAGCAAAAAGGTTTGTATTATTGAAATTTTTTCTCTAATAAAGGAAATGAGCCTGTTTAAGATATATGGTCCAACGGTTAATAAAAGTAGGAGAATGAGAAGTGGACCTATTGATTCTATAAAAGTGACAGTCAGCAGATAATATAGGCATAGTATTAGGAACGAATGAGTCTTATCTTGAGGGGATTTGTAGAGCGCCAAAGGTGCCATTGTGGTTGGGATATGGTTGCCTCCGACGGGTGCCGATTTCACGTGTGAAGCATGGATCCAGGCGACAAACACGCAGCTTGAAGGGGTTGTTAGTCTTTTCCAATTTCCATTCTGGTCCTGATGGAGGCGCCGGCTTGATATGAGACACATGGATCCACGATGCAATGCCATCTACTTTAATAGCCGTTGGGGTGGTCAGGAGTATCAGGTAGGGCCACTTCCAGCGAGGTTCTAGGCTCCCAATCTTATGACGACGAACCAGCACGTAGTCACCAATCTGGAAGGGATGTGGGTGAGAGAGCTCCCCGGTGTCCTTATAGGCTGCCGCAAGAGGCTTCCAGATCTCCTGCTGCACCAGTTGTAAGGCTCTTAAATGAGCCTGGGAAAAATTTCCTCCAGCAACTTTCTAAGTCTTTCTTCTCTTTCCTCTAGTGTCTCTCTTTTATTAAATACCTTCTCTGCTTCCCTCAACAAGTCCTGTAGGGTGTAACCTTGTAGTCCCTCCATCCTTTGCAACTTTGCTCTTATGTCTGGCGCAGACTGATATATGAAAGCTATAGAGATATTCCCCCGATTCTCGGGCGATTCAGGGTCAAAGGGAGTATACATTCTGTAGCCTTCTTTCAGCTTCTCTAGGAATGCTGCCGGACTTTCATCTGCCCCCTGGGTAATTGATCTCACCTGTGCCAAATTAGTGGGCCTCTGGCCCACTGCTCTGAGGCCCTCTAGGAGAACCTGGCGATAGAAACGGAATCGTTCCCTTCCCTCCTGAGTGTTATAGTCCCAGTTGGGATGAGTTAAGGGAAAAACAGCATCAATCTCAGGGGTTAATTGAGTAGGTTGTCCATTATCCCATGGAATGTTTTTGCGAGCTTCTAGGAAGACTCGTTGTCTTTCCTCTGACGTCAGGAGGGCCTGTAAAAGTTGCTGGCAATCATGCCAAGTGGGTTGATGTGTCAGCAGAATAGACTCTATTAGACTGGTTAAGGCAAGGGGATCCTTAGAAAAAGGGGGGTTGTGGACCTTCCAGTTATAATGGTCCGCTGCAGAGAATGGCCAATATTGAATAGTACGGCCCTCCGGGCCAATCTGGGTTCTGAGGGGGAGAGTGGGTATAGAAGTAGGTGCATCAATATCTTCTCGTTTTCCCCTGAGATGTGACGTGATAGGGAAGCTGAGTTCAGAGGAGTTAAGTCCCTGAGAGGGGGTGGAGGAAGAAGAATTATAGGAATGAGCAGGGATAGAGGGAGAGGGGGAGGGGTTGGGGTAGATGAAGGGAGCCAGCCAAGCAGGCGGATAAGTGACTAAATCTTCCCAAGTGACAATGTATGGCATTGTGCCAGTGGTACTGGGAGGAAAATCTTGTTTTTGACCTGCAAAATAACAGATTTGTGGGCTGGAGAGATGGCTCAGCAGTTAAGGCACTTGCCTCCTGTGCCTAAGGCCCTGGGTTCAATTCCCCAGGACCCACATAAGCCAGACCCACAAGGTGGTGGCCCTGGTGCACATTCATTCTCTCTCTCTCTCTCTCTCTCTCTCTCTCTCTCTCTCTCTCTCTCTCTCTGCTTGAAAATGAATAAATAAAATATTTTTAAAAAAATAACAGATTTGTTAAAAGTATCTTTTTTTAGCCATCCCATATTAAAAGAAGGCCATTTAACAGTACAAAGAGTAATTCATTTTTTTCCACTGATAATTATGAGCTCTCTCTAACGTTTTTTCCAATGATCTATAGGTAGCCATAAGGTGGTGCTATGTGACTAACTTATCGCAGGCGCAGTTAACATAAAACAAATAACAAAGACACAGACAGACATTTAGGGCCAGAAGCCGCGCGGCAAACCAGATAGACAGAAGGAGGCACGGGAAGAAATCCTAAGTCTCCTTCTGGGAGGAGGACTGCCCCATTGTCCTCCTTCCTCCAGACGTCCCGTGAGGCATCCCCCAGGGCGGAGAATCAGAGAGTTACCGGGTCCGTCAAACCCCTCTCTAGATTCTAATACAGAGCCGTACGGTACAGACAGAAAAAGTTAAATGCCGGCCGGACTTACCTCCTGATGGTGGTGTTTATTTGAGTAGGGGGTCGCTCAAATCCCGGACGAGTTCCCCAAATGAAAGACCCCCAAGGCCTCTCTCAGGAGAGCATACCCCAAAACTCCAATAACCACACCAGCAGATGCAAAAGCAAGAGGATTTCATTCTTTGGCTGCGCAGTCGGGCTCCACAAGCAGGCAGAAGAATGTCTAGGCAAGATGGAGCCCCGAAGAACAAAGGAGCAGGGTATTTATAGACAGAAGCTATCTAATTATAATACAGCTCAGGTCATAGGGTGTGTGATATTTCTATTGGCTCCTTTCCTGTATCTGTATGCCTCTTGATTGGTTATTTTCTTGGAGCCACATCCCAGGGCCAGCCCACATTTTAGGACAGACATATGCTTCCTTATATGGTGTCTTTTTTTTTTTTTTTTTACTTCCTGGTCTTTGTGACCAGACATTCTTTAGGGAGGGGGAAGTAAGTCTAAAAATGGAGTCTGCTTTATAAAATGGATTCTTCAGTCACCTCTGTTCTATGATCTCTTCTTTGAGCCCTGAATTGTTTGCCCACCTCTCAAAACCTTGTGGTAATTTTAATGTAAAATGGGCCCCATAGACTACTATGTTTGACTACTTAATCCAAAGTTTGTGGTACTATATGGGAAGGAGATGGAAACCTTGGGAGGTGGAGACTTGCTGTAGGAAGTGCATTACTTAGGGGCAGACCTTCCTTGAGGTTTTATAGTCTGGCCTCACTTGTTTTTCTCTCTACCTCCTCTCTGCTTGTGTGATAATATAAAGCCATATTTCTGCTCTTCCCATGCTTTCCATGCCATGATGGACTATACCTTCTGGATTTGTAAGCTGAAATAAACTTTCATTCCTCAAATTGTTTCTGGCAGGGTGTTTTGTCCTAGCAAGAAGAAAGTAACAGGTACAGGACTCTTTCTATCTTCATGGAGTCTACTTACTCTCATTCCAACTTGCATACAAATCTGAAACCATGAATATAAGATCTGCACATAAAAGAGAACATGTAGCATTTGTCTCCCTGAGTCTGGGTTAGATTTGGTCAAATATGTATTAACTAAAAACACAGGCAGGAGGATCTTGCACCAGCAGAGTTAAATCTGTAAGATGGCTCAGGGAACAGAAATATATTCTCTGATGCTATAGGAAAAGATGAGATTTTTCGCTGGTGGCATAACTGTTTTTAAACTTTTAAAATGTAACTAAATTTAACTTTTAAACTGTCATAGTCAGCCACACACTGCTAGGCTGAATCTCTAGACCCAGCACAGTTATGGAAGGAAAGGATTTATTGAAGCCACAGATCCAGGGGAAGTTCCACAATGGTGAAAGAGGTTGGCTCCCTTTCACAGGTCCAAGTAGATAGAGAAACCCATCACTAACACAGTATACACACCAGGAAAAGAGGCAGAGGGAAGAGAGAGGTTTTTCTCCCCCTTTATATAGCCTTAGGGTAGGGTATTGCAACCCTTTCCCAGACTTGTTGACTCTCTGAGTCTCTGGAATTTCCTTCCTGCACTGCCCTCCCAGGAAGGGATGTCTGTTTCTAGCTCCCCTGAGCTTTCTTACATCCTGACCCCTACTGAGAGGGCTGCCTTCCTGTGAACCTCAGAGACCCACCCAAGATTACCTAAATGGTCAAATTGACAACAAAACCTAACCATCACATAAACTTTTAAAGTTAGCATCTAAATTAACAATTTTTTTATGGAATTCCATACACACTTTGTTGTAGTTGAATCTTCCTCACCATGCTCCTTACCTGGTCACTCTGCCCCATCCACGTTTGTCCCCTTCTACCCTCAGGATTCCCCTTTCTTCTATTACCCTCCCAACTCCTTCTATAAAACTTCTTTCCCCTCTCATGGGCCTCTTCCTAGTTTAATGGTCTATACTCATGCTCGCTCTCCCATAAATACACATGCATAAAAGTTAGAAGCTAGCAGCCACATAGGAAATTTTTATTTCACTTTATTTTTTTAATATTCACTCTTGTATAAATATTTAATTGTTCTGTGTTAATTTTTATATTGTTCAATTAAATTTTATGATTGCTCTGGTTTTCTGCAACTGTTCTTGACTTTTTCTCTTATCTAGAAACCATGCACTTTCCTTCTTATTCCCATTCATTTTCTCTATTTACACTCCCTATCCCTTCCTCACTGTTTCTTAATTAGAATTTTCTCTAGACTTAATGAGCTTTAAACTCTGTTTACCTTAATATTATTCCAAATCCTATTGTATTTATCTTTTTATCCTCTATGTTTTTTCTGTTGCTCTTACCCTAATTATAGTACAGTCAGCTATTTTCTTTCAATTCCTACTCTGGAACCAGTTTCTTAGTACTTACCATACTATCTTTTTTCATTACCCAATGTTATTGGAGTTAATAACATTGATTTCATTGTTCAATTGATAAAATTGTTAATTTATCTGCTAACTGTGAAAGTTTGTGTGATGGCTAGGTTTGGTTGTCAACTTGAATTCATTTTAATTTGCTACTACTGTATTTTCATAGCAAGCCCACCAGTAAGTTGCTTCTGTAGTTCACAGTTTATTCAGCATAGTGCTGAAGATTGTGTCTGCACTGATAAGCATATGAGCTGATGTTGGGCACTGCTTGTTGGTACTGCTAAATGGGACACAGAGGACAAAGGATTAATGAAGTTTGAACAGGTTTGAAACCCCGGTAAACCGGTAGGCACTTCACCAGCTCCATCCTCAAACCTAAAACTCCTGACCCCCTAAGCAAGCCACAGGAACCCAGCGTTCTCACCTCAGCAAGACTGGCAATGGGTGTCAGACCCAAGTAACAAATTTCTCTGTAACAATCCCCACAGACGTGGCTAGAATCACGTATATCCCGCCACTTAGGCCCCCCAATTATACAAATTAGGTATCACAGGTTGTCTGCACTCACCTATATCCCCTTGCAGAATGCCCACTTGCCACCCTGCCTAACCAATCCCCTTGCCCTCCCCTGCTCCTCATCCTCCAGGCTTCTTTTCTCTATAAATGTAAACTCTCCCCATCCAATAAATGACACATGGATACACGATACACATCTGCTTGCATCTGTGTCCCAAGAACGTCCTCGTCCACCCCAGCTCTGTGGAACCGCCCTGAGACAGCAAAGCACCCTGCTGCAGTTTCCCACCGGCTTCTCTCTCTGGCGGCTGATGGTGCCCCAGCAGGAGAAATGACAAGCTGAGAGTTCAGTTACTGAACTACATACACATCTGGTCCAGAGAGAAGGAAGAAAACCTCTATCTGATTGCAAACCAGTCCTACTTGAACCTAGCAAATGATTCCACTGAAAAATGCAGGTGTTTTCAAAGAATCACTATATTACTCGCAGACATACAATTGCCAATGCAGAAACACAATAAATATATAAAAAGTAAGGCAATATAACTCCTAAAATTTTGCAATTCGACAGTTAAGAATTCCAGTGAGTGGGTTCAATTCCCTAGTACCCACATGGGCCAGACCCATAAGGTGGTGGCCCTGGTTCTCTCTCTCTCTCTCTCTCTCTCTCTCTCTCTCTCTCTCTCTCTCTCTCTCTCTCTCTCTCTCTGCTTGAAAATGAGTAAATAAAATATTTTTTAAAAAAAGAATTCCAGTGAGTGTAAATTAGATGATTTCTTACATAAGGAATTAAAGAGAACGATGTGTGCTTAAAGAAATCAAATGAATACAGACTCCTAAGTGAATTCAAAGAGAATACAGATAAACAACTGAATGAAATAAGGAGGTCAATACATAATATGAAAGAGGAATTCAAGAGAGACACTGATTAAATCAAATAAAAGTTCCAGAAATGAAAGGTTAGTTTTTTAAAACTCAGTGAAAAGCCTCACAAATGGAATGAATCAAGTAGAAAGCAAAGACAAAGGGCTTGAAAACAAGATAGATGAATTAGATTATTTAGAAATAAATATATGATTATTTAGAAATATATGCATATATTTCTAAATAATCCATTATACACACACACATAACAAAACATGTGATATCTCTGGCTCAAATTTAAAAGATCAAGTTTACACATCATGAGCATAGAAAATGGAAAAGAAATACAAACTAAAGGAATAGAAAATATTTTCAAATAAAATTGTTGCAACTGAAGGGAAAGAGATACTGGAGGCATTTGGAAAGCCATAGAGACAAAATTAAAAAAAAAAAAAGACTCAAGACGACCAATTCTATTTAATATAGAACTAAGCATACAGAACAAAGAAATGCTATTTAAAGCTGTGAGAGAGAAGCACCATGCCACATATAAAGAAAAATCCTTCAGAATAGCAGGGGGTTTCTCAACAGACACTCCAAAAGTTGGGGGTTCCATGGGAAGATGTATTTCAAGCTCTGAAAAACAATAAAACCAATTCAGGTTATTATATTCATCAAAGTGATCCTTTATAATTGCATGATAAACACATATTAAAGGATTTCATGTCCACTAAGCCAGCCTTATGGACAACACTTGAATGAATCCTTTGAACTGACAGATAGATAAATACATCCATGAGATCACAGGAAAGAATGAACCACAGTAGATCAAAAGATACACAGATGGCCAGGCCTGGTGGCACATGCCTTTAATCCCACCATCCAGGAGGCAAAAGTAGGAGGATTTCTGTGAGTTCAAGGTCAGCAGCTTTGGGTCAGCTGGGCTAGAGCAAGACCATACCTCAAAAAAAGGCAAAAATAAAAATAAAAAAAAAGATACACAGACAAGGATTAGGAAAGTAGAAACATTGCAAACAAACAAATAATAAGGATTAGCATACACCCTTTAATGATAAATCTGAATGTTAATAGCCTCTCAAGTCTCAAAACAGAGAGTAGCATTAGTTCAAATCAGAGTTTATGTTTTGTTGCCTGTGGGGGAGATTATCCAGAGGCATGGCCAGGAGAACCTGGCTGAATACTAGGCTATCCATGGTCCCCTGTCACAAGGACTGATCCAGACGAAAAATGGAGGAGGTTATCCAGTGGAGGGGGGAGGGGAGGGCAGTGGGGAATTGGGGATAACAACTCATTGTTTGCCCACTAAATGTTGTAACTCATTATGGACAATAAATTAATAAAAAAAAAATGCATCACATGGGCCAAGACAAATATAGTTACAGAATGAAAGGATAGAAAAGGTATCCCAAGCAAATGAAATTAGAAAAAAAGCAGGTTGCAGTCATACTAATAGCTGACAAAGTATATTTCAAGAGAAATTAATCAGGAGAGGTAAAGATACTCACCTCATAGTAATTATGGAATAAATACGCTGGGAGGTATAACAATTCTCAACACACACATTTAATATCAGTTGCTACCATTTCATAAGACAAATACTACTGAATGTAAAGATACAGATTGTCATAATGATAGTGGATGACTTCAATACTTCACGTTCACCAATCAAAAATAAAGCAACATCAAAATTAAATGATATTGTATGTCAAATGGATTTAGACATCTATAGACCACAATGTCCAAATACAGCCAAATATACATTCTTATCAACAGTCCAAGGGACTTTCTCTAAAATAGACCACATTTCAGGACACAAAGTAAATCTTAACATGTACAATGAAACTGAAATAGTTTCTTGTCTCCTATCTGATTACAATGTGCTAAACTTGGAAATCAACAGCAAGAGGATCTATAGAACATATACAAACATGGAGATTAAACAGCACACTACTGTGTTGGGCCATTAATGAAATTGGAAGGAAATTTTTAAATTTCATAGAATTGGATGAAAGCCTACCCCTAAAACCATGGGCTTCGGTTGGTAAATCCATGGATCCGAATTAGGTTACCCTCCCATAGGGAGCTGTTGGTCAGGGAGACCCATGACATCCCCAAAATAATGCAGGCCATTGCCAAAGCACGTGGTTGCTTCCCAGAGATAAAAGGTAAGACCTTATTACTAAAGACCCCACAGCCTGCAGCCACAGGGCTTGAGGTACCATGCTGGAACTGAGGGAAAACCAGTTCTCTTCTGGCTAGCCCTCATAGCAGTGGAAAGTGTTGGTAACCACTATCCCCCAGCACCTCCTATAACACTACATTTCTTTGGCTAAGAAGAGTGGGTACATACATCAAAAGTCTCTCAAATAGCAATGCTTATCCCCTTTAAAATGCTTTCACTTTTGGTTGGAGAATCTGTTTTATTTTATAGAAGGCAGAGATTACTGGGTGGAATCAAGACTACAACAAGAAAACAAGAAAAGATAACCAACTGCCTTCCAAGATACAGGTCAACTCTATCACATCTGTCAGGGCCCAGGAGTCATTGGAGAGGAAGCAGTGACATGAGTACTTCTCTGGCTGATAGCCCAAAAACCAGTCCCAGGTGTGGTTCGTGGATTTCTTGGGGAGTCACTGTACACTAACACCCCGGTCCGTTCACGCAGCTGGGTGGACAGAGTCTTGAGACTATGGTGAGCTGACGGGCATAGCCACCTGGGAGAAACTTGGAGTGAAGAGTTCTCATTTATTATGCAGAAAAAGTTGTTTATATAGAGGAAAAAGCAGAGGTAGGGAGCATAAGCACCAAGGGGATTTGTAGGGGCAGCATAGTCTGTGGACATTTCATGAAGCAATTGAAGGGGCCAGTACCCTGTGGATGCCGAATTTGCATAGATAAGTTTAGGGGGCTTTCTCAGCTTCAAATGGCAGGAAATATGTGACTGTATACATGTACTGGATGTCGGTGGCTGCAGAGGAACTATGACCTTTTATAAAATAAAACTTTTATTTCCCAGGCTTGTTATTACAGCTGGGGTATATAAATTCAGGCCTTGAAGTGCCTGGGTTTTTCAAGGTTTGTTGTGGCCCTCCAGGGGGGCTGGAATTTCTAGGATAAAAGAAGGAGACAGCCAAAAAGCCTACTGGTCTCAGATAAACTCAGATAAATTTGAGATTATCGGGGTTTCAGGCCAGCCTCAACTTTCCTTTAACCCTATATCCTCCGAGCCTCTTAGCAGGGTCCCACACCAGGAAGATGGCAACAGACACTGCAGTCACTCAAATCTCATCAAGAAGAAATTCAGAGACTACAGAGAATTCAACTCTAAATTATATTTCTAACGCATCCACCAAAGCTCAGGGAATATTGTGGAAGAATGGGCAGAAAGATTTTAAAAGCTGCAGGGTGTGTAGGATTAACCCGAGGCATGATTCCCCCACAGAAACTGACTGAGGCTTCAGGTCTCCACAATGATACCAATGATCAGTGGAGAGGAGAGCCCTCAGTGGAATGAGGGAGGGAGGGTGGATATAAGTGTAAGACCTTATAAAAATCAATTTTAAAACAGTACTTACAAAAGAGCCTGGATAGTCAAGTAAATAGTCTCTTCTATAAGTGGTGCTGGGAAAACTGGAATTCTAATGGAGAAGAATGAAGCTAAATACTTATCTCTTACCTTGCACAGAAATCATCTCCAAGAAGATCAATGAACTTAATTTAAGACAAATTCTAAAAATATTGGTGATTAACATGAAAAAAATACTTTAAATATAAATATAGGCAATGGCTTTGAAATGGTCATAAATAGCTCAGGAAAAATGAACTGCTTTAAATTGAAAGCATTTACATAGTGAAAGAAATGACTGAG
>PVHP010000278.1:91649-116580 GCA_004024765.1 Zapus hudsonius
TTTTTTTTTTTTTTTTTTTTTTTTTTTTTGTTGAGGTAGGGGCTCACTCTACCCCAGGCTGACCTGGAATTCACTATGTGGTCTCAGGCTGGCCTTGAACTCTCATGGATCCTTCTACCTCTGCCTCCTAAGTACTGTGATAAAAGGTGTGTGCCACCATGCCTAGCTTCCGAATTTCAACCCCTGATGTCAAAGCCAAGCTTTTCTCATATGCTAAGCTACACTGTCTTCGTAACCAAACCCATAAAAACACATAGCTCCTCCCAGTGGGCCTCCAGAAAACCAATGTGCTAAGCAAGCATGCATGTACATCACACAGAAGTAAGGCGGAGCTCTTTGTCCCAGGGTATTTGGGATATGAAAAGGACAGGTTTGTCTCCTGCAGTGCCTCTTGCCTGGAGAGGGATCCTGATGCGTTGGGAGGAAGAACCAGAATGTTGCAGCCTAACCTGGAAAAATGTTTTATTTCTGTCCCTTGACCTTCCTTACAAGCCTAGCCAGTTCTCATCATAGGAGCAAGGGAGCCATCAGAGATTGCAAATAGGGAATAGGAAGAATAATAGAATTACCCTAATGGTTCATAAATATAATATCCCTACAGGAGAATATCCTGAAATCTTTGTCCCGTGCTTTGCAAGGGAGTGTCTATTTACTGGCCCCACTACATCCTTCTAATAGGCTTCTCCCTTGACAGAGGAGCTCACCAGATTGTTGATAGAGGTGCTAACTATTCTTTTAGGTATCTCTCCATTGAGAAAATGTAAACTTGTCAACCTTGTTAGGGAACTTAAGAGGACCTACTCTGGAAATTGAGACTACAGTGTGGTCATTTCCATCTGAGGTGAAGATACTGACATGGAAAATGCAAAGGTCCTCTTGATTTTCATATCTTAGTCCACCCTATTAGGTAACCCATGGTCTAAAATGGGAAATTCTAAGAAGTTTGATCTACCTTTTCAAATTTAGTCTTGGGAAGCAAGATATTTTTAAATTCTGCTATTTGGGTTCATACATGTGCCCAAAGCACATGGGTTCAACAATGCAGCATGGGCCTGCACACCTTGGTTTTCTAAGTTGTAGCACCATTATGGAAATTCTATGTGGTACAATTGACCATTATGGAAAGACTATGTGGTACAGTTGAAGAACACAAGGTTTGTATAAGGCTGAAGGCTCTCACTTTTTGGTATATCCCTTAGTAGGGACTAATCTTCTTTATGAGAGGAGACTATGGAATTCAAGTTCTAACCATATTGTTTTATAGACCTTGTATAGGAGGGAGGTGGGACTTGAAATTCATTGGTTCTACTAAGGCACTAACATAACTTTCATATACTTATGAAACTTAGTATCCATAACAACTCCATATTTTCATCTTTATTTTATATGTGAGGTTACAGAGGTTAAAATTCTTTCATAAGTTTCCCAAGCTAGTAACTGACAAAACCATATTTTGATTTATTGAGTTATGTCAAAGTTTCTTGATAAGATCATACATCAACCTAACTTCTCATAGCCCCAATTCTCTTATCTGTAATTTAGGAAAAATAACTGTGAGAAAAACAAAATGTAGTGAACTATGTGTGGGTGGTGTTTCCTCCTTCCCTGAACAATATATATTAAGCCCAGGAGGCAGACAGTAATTGTGACCGTTACATGAAGCTTTTCTCCTGGGAGATGTGAGCACATGTCTGTTTATCCCAGATAGAGCAGATGATGGATCAAAGTATGATTGCATCAAAATACAATTTTGGTGAATCAATTATTTTATAGGTGGTTACTTACATAGCACAGAAGAGAAGTCACTTGCCAGAGCACAGGTGAATTCAGGGCAGTTGCATCACCAAAATGCCCCATCCTGTTCTAGACAGTGACCTCACAGAAGCTGCATCATGGAGTCCCCTTTTCAGTTAACCTTCCACTTCCTACACAAGCCAGCACTGCAAAATGACTTGTAGTTGAGGGGAGGTCAGAAAGAAACAATAGCTGGCTCTCCCCTCCTCCATCTACAAGGGAGGGAGTGTCATCAACTCCATTATCATGGCCATAGACACAGCAATCCCTCTATTTTCTGCTGCAAAGTTGCCATGGTTGCTAGAACAAAGCATTCTCTACTCCAAAATGGCACCCTGGTATGTCCAGAAGAAAAGCACCATACAACTGTGGCAAAATATAGTCAAATATAGTCACTTATTATTGAGTCATATATATTCAGACTAGTTCCAGAAAGAACTGAAGATAACTGATGATAAAGACATACAGAACCAAGCAGGATGGAGAAAAATATAAGAGTGGGTAAGAAAAAAAAATAAAAGAGAGCAATGACAGATGAAGGAATGCAGGTGGGGAGCAAAGACAAGAGGAAGAAAAAAAAAGAAAGGGTAGGTCAAGACTCCTTAGGATACTCTGTGGTGGGCTGAACATAAAACACCCCCATAGGTCAAGTGTTTGTGGCTGTCTCCTACTTCCTCCCCAGCCAGGGAGCCTGTGGGAAGTGAAGTCTTGATTGAGGAGTATGCTGCTGAGGACAGACTTTTAGGGTCATTAGTCCAGCCCACTGGGAAATCAGAGCTAGCTGACTCCTCATGATTGCTCTCAGATGCTCTGACATGATATGATGTCCTGGTTGTTTACCCTGCCATGCTGTCCTCACCACGAGGAAACTTCTACTCCAAACCGAGCTGGAAATAAACCCTTTCCTCCCAAAAGTAGCTTCTGGCCGGGTGTTTTGTCTCAGCAATGAGAAGGTAAATGCTATGGACCCATAGAGTGTATTGTTAGTAAACTGGATTTGGTTATGAGGTGGATAGGGGTGTGTGTGTGTGTGTGTGTGTGTGTGTGTGTGTGTGTGTGTGCGTGTGTCAGGGATTTCTTTAGGACAATCTGTCAAAAATCACTATGAGTTACCATCAGAAATGGTGTGAAGAAAGGAACCACTAAGGGATCTAATTGTTTTTGACTATTTCTAGAGTCAATCAGAAGACATTTGGATAAAGCAAAATCAGAAATGTCAAGGCAGTAAGAGTATCAAGTGAGACAGCCCTGGAAAGGGACTTCCCAGCAATCTTTTCTTAGGTAATGATCAATACAAAACATGAGCATTTTTGTAATGAATATGTGCTAGCAGCCTGGGGGTGAGATGAGGTAGAATCAAGTGACTAGACCAAAATTAGATGCAATAAGTCACTGAGCATCTTCCATCACGGCTCTGAGAAGACACCTGCCACTTCTTCAGTCCCAGGCCTTGGCAGCAAGTCACTGTCCCCAACATCTTAGAGTTAGAAAGGGGCTCCTAGCTACCCTGGAGGACTGCTGCTCATACCTCTCTTAGAGGTGCAATTATCAGGCAGATATCTCATCTAGACTGTTGTCTTCCTAAAGGAAACAATTGAGCCAAGAAACACAGTTTAAGCAGAAGCTAATTTAGCAAAGGAACATCCACTCCAGAACAAGATTGATTGGAGTTGACAATCCCAAAGCAGGTGGCATGGTTGGGGACCAGAGGCCCACTGGATTCTGAGTTGTGGACTTTACCGTGTCTTTTGGTCCCCTTCCTCTTGTGATGCTGTGACAGCCATTGTTAAGTAGCACTTCACACTTTCGTTGCATACCCTTCTACTGAGCATGCTGGGGGTCATTCCCAGCTCCTTAGAAGGTTCATTGTCAGATACACCTATTGTCATTGGGAAAGTGCACCAGTGCTTAATTACTAGGGAGGCAGGAAGAACTGAACAGTTCCCTTGGTTGCTTCCGTTGAACTCCCAGTCTGCTGGCCAGGATGCATGCAATCACAGAAGAGGCAGTTAGTTTCCATGACAGCTCCCTTCCTCTTGCTCATACCTGTCTATGAGCACTTGAGAGCTGGACTGAAATGAATTCCCTGGCTGCTCTCCCAGTTGTCCAGTGGTGGCAGAGCTGAGCACTAAGCTATCCTCATTCCCTTGTCCAGGCTGAATGTCTCAACATTCTTGAAATAATGAGAGATTCTCAGGTTGCTGAGCTTCCTAGTCCTGGTATGTCCCAAAGTCAAATATTGGGATTCAAATTAAGCCTTGGATAAGTGTTAGCTGTGTAAGTGACCATATTCAGCATCCTGTTTACTGACAGAAGACTTGCATTTCCCACTGGGCAGTGGTGCTACAACTTTGCTTTTGTTTCTTTGCTTATTTTATTTCCCAGTTATCTCATTGTTGTGAACAACTGAAAGTATAAAAAGAAAAACCTATGCCAACAAAGTCTGAGGATGTTAAAATGTCACTGAGGAGAACAGAAGGTGACTAGGGAGGGGTAAGGAGAAAAGACATGGGAATGAAAGGATGAATATGATCATAGTTGTTATATGCATATATAAAAATGCCACAGGTAATGATAATAAGTGTTGATAAAATATTGCTATGTAAAATATTATACAGAGGTCTGGGAGATTTTTCAGTAGTTAAAAGTATTTTCTTGAAAAGCCTAATACAGCAGGTTCAATTCCCCAGTACCCACATAAACCCATAGGCACAAAGTAGTGCATGTATCTGGAGTTTGTTTATATGAGCAGGAGGTTCTGGAATGTTTTCTCTCTCTCTCTCTCTCTGAAGTAAATAAATATTTAAAAATATATTAAAAATAAAATATTTTTATTTTATAAATTAAAATATAGTTTTATAATATATATTAAAATATAATTAAAAGCAAATGTCATTAAACTGAGGAAATTCTAATATGGGCGAAGTCTGTCTAGCAAGGAGACTGACTAACTGAAGAGACAAAGAGCACGGTGAGCTCACTACCAGCAGCACCCTGGAGGAAAGGGTGAAATCCAGGAGAGGATCATACTGAACCTGTAGATATAAGCCTGTTCCCTAGACCAACTAGTGTATTTACCCTCATTAGCCTTTGAGATAGACTGTAGACTCTGCATTCTATAGGTGATAAATTCACTAGTAAGAAAACACACAGGGGATTTGGACAGATTTGGTTTAGAATTCAGGTTCTGTCATTTACTTGTTAGTGATTTTGTGCTAGGGTTCTTTTGGAAACAGTATTAATAAATTGATTACATTGGACCTGAATGTGAAAAATGTAGCCAGATAATAACATCTATCATAGACATTAATGAATGCTCTGGTCTGTTTGAGAGTACATGGAAAACAACAAAGGCTGGTCTTGCTTACCATCTCATTCCCCTCACACATCATGGCTTAGTGAAGCAGAGCTGGCCCATTTGTGCTGGGTCACCACGTGTTCCTTGTGATATGAGAACATAGTACTCTGCAAACGTCAGCAAATGCTGGCCCTTTAAGAAAGGCTTGGAGATGAAGGTGGATGAAGTCCAAGCTTCTGGACTGTATGACAAAATTAAGAAAAGCTTTGAAGCCACTCTCTCCATCCTGTGGACAAGTCCTTTCCATTCTTGCCAGAATCTCAAAAAGGTGTGTGTGTGTGTGTGTTCATGTGTGTGTGCATGTGTGTGTACATGCACATGTGAGTGCATGCATATGGGGGCTAGAAGATAACATTGGGTGTTATTCCTCAGGTACTGCCCACCTTTTGTTGAAATCAAATCTCTCACAGGCCGGGAACTCACCTGATTATCAAGACAAGTTGGCCAAGAAGCCCCAGGGATTGGCCCATTTCTGCCTCCCCAGAGCTGACTTTTTATACATGGATTCTTCAGATCAAACTCAGGTACTCATGCTTGCAAGGCAAGCACTTTAGCAACTGAGCCATCTCCCCATGGCAATGGAAAGAACAAGCCTGGGGTGGGAGAGCTCCAAGCAGAATGGTCAAGTCTCACCGTCTGTTGTCACTGCTCTTTTTCCAGGGCAGGAAGAATAGTCTTAGGAAGGAAGTACAGGGAGTCTATGTTTTAGGGTTATTTGACTCTGGATTTTCTACTTTACACTGGTACAAAAGTGATATGCATTTAGTAGGAACCACAGTCTACATTTGGTCTTTTCCTGGGCAAGGAGTATGCTGTGATTTACTCCTGCAATGCTGAGCAGGCAGCTTTTTACTGTGTTTCATTGTTTGCTTGTTTCTGAGATAGGGTTCCACACTGTAGCCAAGAGACTCTGCATCCCATCAGTTCTGATGTTGACAAGAACACATTCTTGTTAGGAGACTTGTTCTTCACAGTGCCAGTGGCCAAATGACTTCTGCTGCAGCCTTCTAGAGGTGAGTAAAGGATGTCAGGGAGGGACATAAAGTATTCCAGAGACTGGATGCAGTCCTCAGGCTGAACAAGCACAGAGTGGGAAACTCACTCTGCAAAGGCTGCCTCAGGCTATGGGGGAAACAGAGTCATGGAGAGGGTCCAAAACATGTCCATGTGTGATGGACAAATCTCAGCTTCTCTTGGTTTCTCAGTGTCTGCACTGAGAGGTCTGATCCCATCTCTAATCCCCAGTTGCTGAAGCACTTATTCTCTACATGAATTTACTGAATATTAGAACTTTTGCTTCTCAGTTCTTTCGTAGAAATGGTTTATCTATAGAAATGGTTTATCCGGTGGATTTAAGGTTGCTTTAATAGCAGCTGCCGTTGAGCCTACGTGAAAGAAAAGTTCTTCATAATTAAATTTAGTTTCACTTCCATCTCCAAGTTTGCTAAAGCTCCATGCAGTAACCCTTGTGTATTCTACAAGACACCAAATCTGCAAGTGGAGAGACGCTAAATGGTGAAGAGATAGTGTGCCATATTTCCTTCAGTCTAACAGTTGAAGTCTAATCACATGTAACATATATTCTTAGCATAAAAAAAGGAAGAAAGGAATGAGTTCTATAAACATACTATAATTTGCACATGCCAGAATTGTTCCTTGTTTACCAACTTTTAAGGAATGTGACCAACAATTTAGACAAGATAAAAAAATAATATACAGTGCCCTGGTTCCATTGTCCCTTCTTAATCTTGAGCAGAATGTAATTTGTATAGAAATATGTAAATTCTTCTGTACACATGATGGAAGCCACTTGGGAATACATATAGAACCACAGAACTGAGTGACACAAAGGTCCAACTTGCTAAGGTAAGGAGCTTTATGAATGATTTCCCTCAGACTTTCATGAGTGACCTCCTTTTAGGCTGGGCCTGTCAGGATTTCCCTCCAGTGGCTTCCTGAACCCTTCAGTTAGCTCTGGTAGAACTGCCACAACTTTATACCTTCAGCTTTCATTTGTAAAATAGAAGATTAGCTTTCTGCTTTGTGGGAGTTCTAGCTAGAAGAGAAGAATTGCCAATGCCCAACCTCACTTCCCAGCATGCTCCACTTCTAGGTCAAGCAGAGAAGGAAGCCATGAGTCCCCTAGTAGCCTAGAGGAGAGTTTTCTTTCCAGAAACAGAGGCTTTCCTCTTCTCTCTTTTTTATAAATTGAGACATTGTGTTGGCGTTTATATTGCATTGTAGAATTAAGTTCAACTCAAGGATGTGTTTTCTCTTTTTCTTTTTTTAACTTGTTTTTGAGTTAGGCTCTCACTCTAGTGACAAGACTGACCTGAAACTCACTCTGTAATTTCAGGATAGCCTCAAACTCACAGCTATCCTCTTACCTCTGCCTTCTGATTGCTTGGGTTAAAGGTGTGTGCCACCATGTCTAGCTTTTAAAAGTATGAACCCTTCTCCCCAGAAACAATCACAGCATAAAACAGTAAATAACGGGTTGTACGAATGTTCTATCATTGCACATCTATGCTGCTTCCCTCTCCTTATCCCACTGCCTACCAGGCTGTCATCATGCATGCCATAGGCAGGACCCTGGTTTTATGTGCTCATCCATTTCTCTTCTAAGCCTTCTACTTGGTTTTAACTCATGGTAGCTTCACAGCACTTGCCTGAACAGGCCAGAGAGACATTATCTCTGGGATTCCAAGCTGATCTCTCTATTCACCCAAGAAAGAGCAGCATTGTGCTAGGGCTCTGCAGCAGTGGGGTTGGGTGATTTTCCTAGTCATTGACCTTCACTGGGATTCAAATCAGTTTTCAGCTTTAGACATGAGATGAGACATAGGCCCTTGGAATAAAAATACACATATCATTATGAACAACAAAAGCCAACTTTGGGTAATTATGTATACAACCAAAACCGTGGAGTATGAGAAAATCAGTAAGACAACTGATCTACCTAGAGAATGCAGACCAAGGCCAAAAAGACACATCACACTAAACTTGATGAGCCACATGGAGACAAAAGGCAGAGAGTTACAAGTCTGCCTCTGCCTACTAGCAGAGAGTGAATGATGGCATACAGAGTCTTTTAATATTGCAGGCTTTCTCAGCCATATATATTTGCTGTGAAATCAGGGTAATGCGTTATTTAGTCATGTCCTCAATTCTATACCAAGACATTTTCTAACTGAGTAGAGATGGGGAGTCTGAGTAGTAGGGGTTTCTGAGTATTTTCTTACTCCTCCTCCTTAGAACTTCTCTGTTCTGGCTTCAAAGTCTGTACTGCCCCATCCCTGGTACCAGCTTCATCAGCCCCACACTAGGGGCACCACATCCTCTACAGCTCACTCAGCATCTCCCACTCCTGACTTCAGATTGTGTTGTCATTTTGAGTCTTGGAGAAATAGTACTTGAGGCAAAAGCTTATATACTACCAGCTCAAGTTGGCTGACATGTCTAGAAATTGCAAAGGTCCAGAAGGAACCTAATGTTTGAAAGGAGATAGGTCGAAATCAATTCATTGATGAGAAAAATTTAGTTTAAGAAAAGCCTTGTTGGCACATTCATTTCTGTTTTAATTTCATACTATTAGTGCTTAGCACAAAGACAAACAGTTCTCACTTCTCAGCTTGCCTGCTTTGTCAGCTAATCAATGTGAGCCTCTCTAAAGACCTGCTCTCACAGCTTTGCCCTGCTCCTTCCCTCCTGCCTGCAGTTGGAGCCTGGGAAGTGAGCCCCCAAGTAAGAGGAATCTCTCAGGGAAGACTCCAAGCTCCGGAGCCATGTATGTCCCTTTGGCCCTTGTTTCTTACAATTCCAATGTCCACCTCAGCTCAAAATTAGGAAATCTACCATGGAGCCTTCACCTGTCCTCTGGGCAGCTAAGCCACTGCAGCAAGACAGAGAGATGCCAGCTCTCTGTGCAGTCATAGGCAGGACTATGTGAAGAAGCCAGGGCTGCTGTTCCAGGCAGGAGGAGAGAGTTCAGGCTGGACCCAGTCACAAGGAGGCCTGGGTAAGCCTTAATGGCCTAAATTGCCCCTGTAAAGATGACACTGATCCCAAGGTCTTATATACCCATGCCCTCCAGATGGGCCTTGAAACATCTGGAAGAAATTTCTCATTTAGCACATTTAAGATTATTTACATAGCAAGACAGAAAATCTCACTTTCACAGATAAGGAAAATTCGTTTAGATTTATGCATGGTGTTTAATTAGAACAAATAGTCTTAGCCACACAATAAAATAAAATTGATGATTTGCTGACAGTTAATTACTTGCAACAAACAACAAATGTACTTAAAATGAAGATATTTATTATGGTTGTTTCATTCCCTCCCCCCAGAACACTTATAGTTGATTGGATAATGCATTATCATGATTAAGCTGTTAGTTTCAAATATGTTGTTGGGAATTTATGAAACAGTCTGTCCTCAGAGGAGCTCAGGAAGAAACAATTGTGATGAAGTTGAGACAAGTTGGTAGCCCCAGAAGCTTTTTGGGTTTCAAAGTGGGAAGTTCCTGAACTGGTTCCCAGGATGGGGTGTGGACAGGAGCTGGTGTGAGGATGGACTTAGATCTCAGAGAAAAAATCTGAACTGAGCATTTATGACAGAAGCTGCTGTTCTTCAGCTCCATGAGCCAAAAACAGAACCAAGGGCCATAGACAGGCTTCAGCTGTGAGGGCTTTGACTAGCCTTCAAGAAGGGGGCCCTTCTTCCCAGCCCCTAAGAGAATGGCTCAAGAAGAAGGGTCCATGACCATGGTCTGGACTGTCAGTGAGGTCTGCCCTGAGAAAAGTGGGCAGTATATAATCTTAAAAAGCCCCACAATAGCAAGAAGTGTGGTGTATGACAGGTGAGTGGAGTAGGACCTAGGGCCTGGGGCAGAGTAACTCTCAAAGACAAGTAACTTGAATGAATGTCACTCCTGCCATCATCTCAGTCTTGTCTGATGATGTGATTCCATTCCTATAGGCAAGCTGAACAGTTACTCTGATCCATAGCCTGAGAACAGGAATACTGATAAGGTGAACACCAGCCTGAGGGCAGGGGAAAGCTTATGATCCAGATCACATACTCAAGCAGAGAATAAGTAATCTCTTTCTCTGGGTCCTCAAAAGATAGGATAAGCCAATCCACAGTGGGGGCACCATATGCTTTCCTCAGTTTTTAAGTCAAATATTCATTTCCTTCAGAAACACCCTCACAGACTGTGGTAGTTTGAATGTATGTCCTCCATAGACTCAGGTGTTTTATTAAACTTGCAACTTGGACCTCCAGCCTCCTAACTGGAAGAGGTGTCACTTGAGGCAGATCCTGGGGTCCAACACTAAGGTGTGTTTGGGGGTAGATCTGAATTCCAGCCCAAAGGTGAAAGAGAACAGTCTGAGCTCTGCCTGGGTCCCTGCTGCTTGCTACTTTTCTGGTGTGTGGACTGGTACTGGTGTCCTGCTCGCTCTAGTTTTTCTCTCTGGATGTGTGGAAGCAGCTTTTTTTTTTTGCCACTAATGGAACTTCCCCCTGGGTCTGTGAGCTTGAAATAAATCCCTTCCTTCTCTAAACTGTGCCTGACTTGGACGTTCATCCCAGCAACATGATGCTGAATACAACACAGACATTCTCAAAAATAATTTGTACCAGGTACATGGTTTGTGCATCCCATGGTCCAACCCAGCTGATGTATAATTAACATCGCACATGGTCCAGTTTGACCTAATGATTGATTCTTAAATCCATGCTTATTCTTACTGAGTTCTGAAACGCCATATGTTGAACTTGAATTAGCAGAAGATAAAATGCTTCTCTTTCGGTTCCTTTCACCCTGGGGATCTATAAATGATAAATGGCCCTTACCTTCACAGTCTGCATAAGCTTGAGGGAGATATGAAGTTAGCACAGCTTTCTCATCTGTAGGCCAAGGTTTAAATGCTTAAGAGCCAAGAACATTTAAGTTTATGGAAAATCGCTTCTTAACAGAAAACTAAGGTTCTAATACTGTGAAGCAGAGAGGAGTGCTTATCCCAAAAATGTCGTTATGGCTGCAGCACCAAGAAAATCAAGCGTTGCTTTTTCTGCATTTGTTGCTCTTTCTCATCTTCTGGAATCACAAAGTCCCTTGCTTTCTACCTTCTATTGCATTATAGATTTTTTTTATGTTCTGTAGTCTCTCTTGCTATTGGTTTGTCGCTTTATTCCACTAGGATTACATAGGATAGAAGAAATAGATCAATTTTCCTATACTTGCTTTGTGTCCTAATATGTATGCTCATTTAGAGAAACTTCCATGTGCTGCGGAGAATGTTTATTCTTCAGTACTTGGATGGAATGGTCTATAGATGTTTATTCTATTTGTTCTATGATGCCATTTAATTCACACCCATATCTTTGCTTAGTATATTAGTCTGGGTTTTCAGTTCTCTTTCAGAATTTGAAATATATTATTTCCAGGTCTTGGGGCATTTAAAGTTTGTGTTGAGAAATCTGTTGTCATTCTTATAAGTAATTTCCTTTATAATAAACCTGTTCACTTTTTCTGCTTTTGATAGTTTCCTTTGTTTTATATATTTAGTAGTTTAATTATAATCTGATGAAGGGAGGTTCTTTGCTGGTCTTATCTGATTAGTGTGTATTCCTCCTGAATTTGTGTTGGCTTTTAAAAAATTAAATATTTTATTTTTACCTGTTTATTTATTTGACAGAGAGATATTGGGCATGCTAGGTCCTCTGCACATGAACTTTAGATGTATGTGCCACTTTATGCATCTGGCTTTATGTGGGTACTGGATAATCAAGCATGGATGGGCAGGCTTTACAAGCAAGTACCTTTAAAGGTTGAGTGTATTGAGTTTTCTTTCTCTAATTTTGGGCAATTTTCTTCCACAATTTGTTAAAAATACTTACTATTTCTTTTGCCCAAAACTCATCTCCTTATTCTATGTCCAAAATTTTTAGATTTTGTGTTAAAACTCCTCATGTTATTCCCTTTCATCCACAAATGGAAGGGCTTGTGAATATCGAGGAGGGCCAATGATGGAGCTGTAATCAGCGTCTTTTTTAGGGCCCAGAATGCTTCCTGTTCTTCAGGTCCCCAGGCAAAGTCCTGTTCCTTTCCTTTAGTCAATTTATAAAGAGGCTTTGTTTTGATAACAAAGTTTGGGATCTAAAGACAGCAGTGTCCCACCACCCCTAGGAATTCACACACTTGTTTCTTTGTAGTGGGTTCCGGATACCTTGGACAGCTTTTACCCAAGGTTGGGAGAGGGTAAGTTTACCTCCTTCCAGGTTATAACCCAGATAGTTGACTTTCTGCTTGCAGAGGTGGGCCTTTTGGGCTGAGACACAGTACCAAGTGCCTGAAGAGCCTCTAGGAGGTTGGCTGTAGCCTCTTTTCAACTGTTTTCTATGTCTGTTGCCAATATAAGATCATCCACATACTGTAAGAGAGTTACCTGGGGGTTCCGTGATCTGAATTCTTGGAGATCTCAATGTAAGTCTTCATTAAATAACATAGGTGAGTTCTTAAATCCCTGAGGCAACCTTGTCCAGGCTAGTTGTCCATTGAATCCAGTCTCCGAGTCTGTCCATTCAAATGCAAAGATCGGTTGGCTTATTTTAGCCAGTGGGAGGCTGGAAAAAAGCATCTTTTAAGTCTAGGACAGAAAATATCTGTCTTTCAGATGGTAGAGACTGAGTGTGTATGGGTTAGGGACTGTTGGATGTAGGTCCTGTACCTATACATTTCCTTCCCTCAGGTCTTGTACTGGATGGTAGTCTCCTATCTCTGGCTTTCTGACCGGCAAGACAGGTATATTACATGGGTACTTGCATGACACTAGAATTCCTGCCTCCAACAACCGGTCTGTATAAATCTTAGTTCCTTTTCTGGCTTCCAAGTACAAGGGATATTGGTAGACACTAATAGGAGTGACTGTACTCTTACATTTTATTATCATAGGTGGCTGATGTTTAACCAGCCCAGGTGGGTTATATTCTGCCCAAGCCAGTGGAAAATTTTTATGTATTTCTTTCAAAAAGTCTATATTATTTTCCTCCAAAGGAGGGTCTTTTAAACGAAGATATTCCTCTCCTAATGGAAACCATGAAAGGATATTGTGGCATATCAACTTTGATATCTTTTTTGGTAAAGGTGATTTGAGCCTTTAATTTATGAAGGAGATCTCATCCCAAAAGTGGATATGGGTGATCTGGCATCAGGATGAATGAATGGCTTATGGTTTTCCCCCCTAAGTCTATTTTTTGTTCCGTAGTCCAGGGGCAGAAAATACTTTTTCGTGTTACTCCTTGGATTAGAATCTATTTTTAAGGGAACCTGTATCTTTCATAAGGACTGAAAATAGAGCATCTGTGTCCAGGATGAACTTTATAGGTTTCCCCTCCACTTTCAGGGTTACTCTGGGCTCTGGGAGGGGGTCAGAACCCTGACATCTTCAGTCTTCCTCTAGACTGAGGACAGGAATGTTTCTCTGTTTCCTTTCCCCTTTAAAAGGACATTCATTCTTCCAGTGTCCTGTCTCTTTACAGTATGCACATTGATCTTTTTTAAGGGGTGGGCGCTCTGAGGCCTCTTTGGTGAATCCCTTAATAGTATGTCATTTGTCCATCCTTCATGGCTGTCCTCTGTTTGCCCCTGAGATGCCACCAGAACCTTAGTCAGCCCCTTAAATTGCCTTTTCTGTCTATCCTCCAGGGTGTCTCTATTATGATAAGCCTTAAGGGCTATTTCTACCAAGTTAGACAAATTCTCCCCTTCAAATCCTTCCACTTTCTGCAGTTTCTTTCTAATATCAGGGGTCACAAAAGCAATATTAATCACTCGGCGGTTCTCAGGTGCCTCTGGGTCAATGAGTATATAAGTACTGTATGCCTCTTGGAGGCACTCAAGACAAGCCAAAGGTGACTCTGTGGGCACTGAATAACTTTACTCACCTTAGACAAATTTGTGGGCCACTTCTCAGCAGTCTGGAGACCACCCAGCAGACACCAGTGATAGGCTCTCCTTGCAATCCCTCGAGTTAGGGTTCCATATCAGAGGGCTGGAGGGAAATGCTGTTTTCAGTGCGACTGGAGTCGTGATTCCTTCTCCCATAACTATTTTGCGGGCTTCCCTTTCCACATGTTCTTTTTCCTCAGTATGAGGAAGGTCTGAAGGACCTACTGACAATCGTCCCAAGTGAGACGGTGAGTCCTAAAAACAGTTTCCAAGAGATTAATCAGCCCTTGGGGTTTTTCTGAAAAGGAAGGATTCTGTTGTTTCCAGTCATAGAGGTCTGAAGAGGAGAAAGGGGTGCAGAAAAGCTGTGAGAGTTCACCATCTATGGAGGGACCTATCTGGGGCATTTCATGTAAAGGTAAAATAGGGGCAGGAGTAAGGGAAGTGGGATCAGGACATGAGGAGGCCTGACCTGGAAGGTAAGATACTCCAGATGGAGTGTGGGGAGGGGATAGGGCAAGGACAGAGATGGGGGCAGGAATAGGGACAGGAGCTAGGGTAGAACCTGGAAGGGGAGGATAAAGGAGTGGGTTCTGAGTGAGAGGTGCAGTAAGGTAGGGAGGGTGGAATTCTTTCTCAGGCTATTGAACCCAGCTTGGGGTTCTTCTTCTGAGAGCCCTGAGGAGGTGTAGCATAGGCCATTAAAATCTTGGGTGTTTTTCTCCTCCTGGAGGCTCTTCTTAAGCCAGGATGGAGGTTCTTCGACCAGGAGTCTCCACACTGTGATGTAGGGAATCTGGTCTGGATGGAATGCATGGTGCTTCCCATAGATCTTAGCCTGCTGGGAGTAAGAGAGAGAGAAATGAGCCCTGAGTGGGGACAGTTAGTTCCTTGAGTGTGACAGTCCAAAGTGCAATACATATCAAGCTGTCCTGGAAAAACTTCTTCAGTTATGTCTTGAGGTTTTTTTCCTGAAATCTGAAAAATGAGATTTTACAAGTTGTAGGGGAATGGAAGCAGGTTTGGAAGCAGTTAGGTCTATCTCCCAGAATATAGATCTACACACATCAAACATGCAAAAAAAAAAAAAAAACAGAAACAAACATACAAGGAACACAGAAGAAAATCTAGAGAGCCGGCATGGATTTAAAATGTAATTGCAATCAAAACTCTTGAGAGGAGAAACTGACACTGCCTGCTCATCCGCAATTCCAAATGGATGAAAAGGAACCCCCAGCCCCCCCCCCCTTGCAGGGGTTCTCAGACTTTGGAATGAATGCTTCATTCAGCTTTACAAGAAGGGCCAGGAGAACCGGGCTGACTCCTAGGCTATCCATGGTCCCCTGCCCCAAGGACTGATCCAGATGGCCCACGGAGGAGGATATCCAGCTGATTGGGGATAGGGAAGAGGGGCATTAGGGAACTGGGAATAACAGCTCATCATTTGCACATTAAGTAATGTAACTCATTATGGACAAGAAAAAAATAAATTAAAAATTAAAAAAAAAGAGTCTCCAGAGCATGCACGAACCAGTTTCCCTAACCTGAGGACCTTTGCTTACATCAAAGCCTGCAAATGAAAACAAACAACCCTCCTGTACAAGGCAGCTGGATGTACTGATGGCCATTCAGCTATTCAGCTATAGGGAGAAACTCCCCACTAGAGTTTCTTGGAAAAATCGTCTCACCTCAACTGGGGGAATCCCAGATGAGCCCCCAGGATGTTACAGTGTCCAGTTTTCCACCCAATGAGGCACAGACAACAGGTTTAGGTGAAGCAAAAGTTTATTTAAATGGGAAAAACAGATGGAAGCTCTAAGACTTCACCAGATTTTGGGATCTCTGAAGTGAAGTGAGGAATAAGGAATGGGCAGTTTTTATAGCCCAGGACCACAAACCTGAGACATAAGCTTCCATAGTTAGCTCACATGAGACCATCCAAGACCACAGCTGGTGGTTTCAGTTAGGAGGATAGGTGAGCCATCCTTGGGTCATCTCAACAGACATTGTTTACAAAAACTATAGACCTACATGTCAGTTAACCTTGGCAGCTGGGGTATTTTGGATAGAGGAACTGTGGGGTTGTGTCTACTTTGAGTCAGATGCCAGGTGATCAGCAGCTAGGAAATTCCTAAGGCAAAAGCAGTTTTACAGAAGCCAAAGCAAGTTAATCTAAAGTTACAGAAATATTTTTACAGCACAAATAATTCTATAGTGTATAAAATATGGGGGGGGCTTACAACCCCTCTCAGGAGATTCCTCAGTAGCCATGTGGACTGCCTCTGTGAAAAGGACAATGGTAGGGAAACAGGTGCTGAAAATAATACATTATGCTGAAGCACCAACCTGTACTCTGCTGGTGTCAGGAAGTCTGAGATGACCTGTAGGAAAAAAACATGGAATGCTTACTGAACACAGTGACCGGATCAAACAACACGCTGCACTGCCAGTTTTATTCACCTGGTTAAACTACACCCTTACCAGCCTTAGAGAGTGACCTTATAGTCCTTCTTCTTCTAACCCTATTTTTTGTCTATCCCTAATAATAATAATAATAATAGAACAGGTATACTTCAGCATGGAGCCACAGTCATACAAACACTAGCCACAAAGGTTGTGGCTCCCTGGGTCTTCCGTTCCCACTATGCATACATGTACTATGTAACTCATTCATCTCTCACACCACTAGGACTGAAAACAAGACAAGTGGTGCCTCATGTGAAGAGACAACACTTCATCTGATGTGCATTCGTGAATCACTGACCGTCAAGCCTGGAAAAGGAATAGGAAATAGGACCTTTCTGGCATTCATTCTGATAAGGAATATCCATCCAGTTAGGAATAGGAGTGGGTGAGGATATCTCAAAACACCTTTGGAGGGTCGGAGTTACTGATCAGCCTAAGGATACAATACCCTTTTCTTCTGCTTAACTTTATCTTCACTTCAATTTTCTCTACATAACTATGTAAAATCCTTTCTCTACGGCTCAGCAAGACCATAAGAAATAACTGAAGGGACTTCTCAAAACAGTGGAATGCAAAGTCACAGATAAACAGCTCATTGAACTATTGTTAGCCATTTATATTTAAACAGTACTCTTGGCTGCATTAGTTTTTAGGTCCAGAAGCAATAAATCTGATTAGCTGGAATTTGGGTAGAATGGCTCTCTCCTCAATGCCAGGAAAGGTCCCCAAATCACTCCCTAATGGTTTTTATCTACCTTCCCCTGCCACCCCAGCCTACATACTGGGCTCCCCCAAAATTGGCCCTCAGGGCTCCAGTGCAGCTGCAGTTTAGGGGCACCTCGCATTCCTTTTCTTATTACTGCTTTCCTTGTTCAGCCACGGATCCCACATGCCCGCTTAAGCTGCCTTATAATTCTTCCCACATCAAAGCTGGCAGCAGGTTTTCTGGGCAAAGGGGGGGAAACCAACACTCTGATAACTTTCCCCCGAGTCTTCTAGAATCCTAGCCACAGCTTACAGCAGCCATACCTGGCCCTGCTGCTAAGCTTCCAATAGTCATTCTAATTCTCTCTTGCGAGACCAAGCCAAAGTCTACCCTCCTGCCTCTGGTTACTGTGAATTTGATCAGATAAACTGAAAGAAGAAAACATGCAGATTTTAAAGTTTGATTTCCTTTTTAGCATAAAAACAGGCTTAATTCCTGCATCTGTCAAACTTCTAGGACAACCCACACTGCCTAGTGATGATCACATGATCTGCCCTTTATGGCAATGACCACGAGGTGGAATTTAATGAGAACCACTGTCTGACAGTGAGGTGAGGGACAACCAACAGAACCATGGGGCCCTGCTGCCTCTCCCACATTAAAAAGCAGAGAGAGAGAGAGAGAGAGAGAGAGAGAGAGAGAGAGAGAGAGAGAGAGAGAGAGAGTTTTTCCTGAAGTTAATTTTGACTTTCTTTGACCCTCCGATGTCAGACTTAAGAGAAACAGGCCGGCAGGTATGCAACTCCTCCTGTGTCTCCAGCAGTTCTCTGCCCACAGCTACTCAATTCAAACCTGAGCAGTGTCCTGCTTCTCCAGCTAAACTCTAATCTGTGCTGGCTTTCAGAGACACACACACACAAAAGGATGTCATTTTATACGCAGACTATTAATAATTGTTTTGTCCTTAAGATACAAATTTTCTATGCTATTTAAAATGAAAATTCAAAGTTCAAGATTGCTTAATAGTAATGTCAATTTTAAAATTCACAAAAAGAAAGCTTTGAAATTCTTACAATGTTCTAGGTTTTTTTCATTTTTATTTATATGTGTGATTCATTTTAACTTGCTTTCATGACTTTTAAAAATATGTTTCAGATAAATGCTAAACTGTTAAAAAATAAAAATGAAGGTTTAAATGGTAAATGTTAAGTTGACAATAAAAAATATCTAATAAAGGAAAGTTTTTATTTAGATTATAAAAGAATGTTTTTATAGATGATTCTCTGTAATTTTATACTACAATAGGATGCATAAATGATAAGGCTTATGTAGAAGGTCTAAGCAATGTTAACCAGATATTATAAAGCTTAGAAACAGCTCTCTGTCAGTTCACTAAAGTTCTAATATTTCTTGCTAAAATGCTTTTATTATAAAATAAATACTAAACGTTTTAAAAGAACACAAGCAACCAAATTCACTGAAGGTTCACAATAGGCTAAAATAGATCACCAATGTCATTCAGGCTCAACTTTTTAAAATAAGTTTATAGACTTGGGTCAAGGATAAATTTAGCTCACTAATAGTGATCTCCTCTTGGTAACAGTTACAGGAGCTGGCTTGAAAGTTCTTAGTCAAGTTAAATATGTTCCTCTGTCAAGTTTTTTAACTACGACAGAAACTGAATCCTAAAATTAAAACTCATCTATGAGTTGCTGATTTTTCTTTTATAAAGCTACAGTTAAATATCAGGTGCCCTGTTAGCTCAGCAGATAGCATGTCAGTCTCATAAATATCTGAAAAGCTGTTAATTTCCTGTCTTATTCAAAGGTAAAAATAAAACCTAATGATGCTAATTATGCCAAGTGGTCATTATGAGGTTTGTCACTTAAATTTTATATAAAACAATCTCATTTCAGTCATTGTGATTTTTGCTCCAAAAGAAGTATAAAAGGCTCTACGTTCTGAGAGAATCTTTGTACTAACTTATTTTAAAGCCACATTAAGGGGTTTTAGCACCAATTCCTTGGTCAAAGTGAACTAACTCCAAGTTATAATGCTAAATTCTATTATTTATAAACAATGCTACTACCATTTAAACATAAACTTTTAGACATCTAAGCTTCATCAATTTTAATGATGAAAAAACCCACAAAGTTGCTTTGTGTTAATCAAGGTGCCTCTACTGCATATCTGATTATGTGTTATAGATTTCTCTTTCAAGATCAATTAATTATAAAGCCAAGCTGTTTTACTTTTGCAATGACCAAATTCCACTCTACTTTTATTGAGATATATATATAACCAGTCTTTATGAAAATTTTACTTAAATGACTCTCTGAGTTCTGATATCCCAAAGGGCTCCTGTTGCTTAAAAGTAAATAAATAAATTAACTCTCAAGACATTCTATCTCCTTATAATCCCACAGGACAATACACTGTAGAATGAGCTAATGTTCTCAATTCAAAAAACAAAAACAGGAGTCTAGAGTAATTCCCCAATAACAAATAAACAAAGTTCTAGCATTTTAAATTTTTAAATTATTTCTCTCATGCCTTATCTGCTACAGAATAACACTTTCAGAAAAAAAAGTCACTCCCCTAAAACTCTTGGTTTTATTTTAAAATGTAATAGGTGGACCTTAATGTCAAGCAAGACACAGCCCAGATGTGAACCCTGGGAAAAGGACATGTTACAGTTGTTATTCCTAAAGGGACCTTATGAATTCCAGCTGGAGCAGTTAAGCCTTATGAGCTGGCATCAGCGACAAGACCTCCTTCTAGAATTGGAAAGGCTTAAAATGACTGTTTCTTCAAAGATTGAGAAAGAATCATGTTGGTGACTATGGTGACCTAATGGGGATGCTTGACCATCAACTAATTTCTTCATTCAAAACACTGTTTACTATGACTCTTAAAAACTGGAAACTCTGAGGCCTTATGGTTATGAATGAAGTAGAAACTTGAAAGAAAAAAAAAAGAAACTTGAAATAAATTAAAATGGAATTGGAGTCGGCCTTATGCTTATAATGGTTCCCTGGATGGGAACCCTGGCCAAGCAGGAGAGCTTTCATATCTCCAGCAACGCCATCTCTTCTCCCCATCACAGAACTTGTTGTATAGGTAAATTTCAAACTGTTAATTCTGAAGGATTAAAATGGATTATTAGCAACAATAACCAGAATATTATAATTTTTACTAGTTGGATATACATCCTGTGTGGTCATGTCCCAAGGACTCTCAACTTTCTCCCCCACAAAAGCCCTGCATACTTCTCCCTCTCATTCTTTAAGGAGTTTTCTTTTTTCAAAATTACAAAATTAACTAGTTTTCTTAATGTAACCCTCCTTGTCAACCATATTTGGCTAACTTCTTATCTAACTTAACAAATGTTTCTACCTTTAATGTAATTCATATCTATTCTAAAGCAACATACTGAAGCCTGGCTTCCAGTCAACCTAACTTGGGACTGGGAAGAAGGTTATGCTCTTGAACAAATCACTAATGCCCTAGAACATAGATAGTCCAAAAGATTTCTTGGTATTTTAATACCCTCCATAATAGCTGCCATCACTACCACCTCTACAGCGGGTGTGGCTGTAATCGCTTTAATTCAATCTATCTAAAGTGCACATGTGATTCACAGTTACTTACAAATTGTTACCTCTGAACGCCTTGATCAAGCTAATATTGATCAAGAAGTCTATCAAGACTGGATGATCTTAAAGCAACTGTCCTTTGGCTGGGTCAAGACCTTAGGCTGTATGGACTTGAAACCCCCTCTCTTGTGATCAAGTCCACGTGCATTACCCCTGTTGTCTTCAATAGCACCTGCACATCATCAAGAACTAAAGTCCAACAACTCCATGGACAGAAGAGGATAAGGACAGAGAGACAGGAATTCCAGCCTTAGAACCTCAGAGTGAGATACCATAAGATATGAAAGAAAACCTCAAAGGAAGATAGTATATAGAGACAGGAGAAGCAGTGAAAGGGAAGCAACTACTGTGTTCAACTGAGCACCAGGGTCTGGTCTCCATGTGTATCAGGCTTTGGAAACAATTAAGCATCCTTCCCTACCTGGCCTGGAGCAGCATATTGTCATGCCTTCTCTGTCTCTATTTTTGTCATCTCTGTCTGCATGTAGAGGTCTCTCTCTCTCTCTCTCTCTCTCTCTCTCTCATTCTTTCTCTCTCTATCTCATCAAAACTATATACTATGCTCAGAGGACTCCTCACTTATAGAGCCTCTGCTTCCATAGTCTTTCCCAATACATTAGGTTTGCCATGTCACCTGGAATACTTGGAATTTTGTTTATTGTTAAAAATCCTTTTTAGAAATCCTTCATTGTTTGCTTGCAAACTATTAACTTTTTCTTCTCAGGAATACAATTTTCAATTGTTGTATTTCTGTTAATACAAACTGAGAGGCAGCACTATGTATATGTGGGAGAAACTTCCCTTTTTTGATTTGAATAAACAGATTAAAATATAAAAATTAAAAATAACTGTACTACTTGAATACTATAATTCAGTGAGCCAGCCTGCAGCTCTGTATATCTTTGTCTGTATTAAGGCCTCCGTATCCACCTACCTTCCTCAGAATTTGAAAGAGCCCTAAGTTGTTTTCACAGAGCTGAACATAAATGTGCACCAGAAGAATGGATCTTGAATGCACTTAGACAAAATATTAGACCCACTTTACTTAGAAAGAATGTCAGGCAGGACTCTCTGTCAACTAATGCATTTATCCTGAATTACATCTCTCAATGACCTGGTACATATACATTTTAAAAGTTTTAAAATTACTTATGGCATTTGGATATGTGTATGAATAGCATTGAAATGTCTTACATCTTCCTTCTCAAATTGTGGTGGTTTGAATGCAAATGTAGCCACCAAAGCCTGAGATATTTTTGATTAAGATTGAGCTTGCATCTTGAGTCTCCAGCAGGCCTGCTGGAGAAGAGACTACTCTGGGTGGAAAATTAAGTCCAGTCCTAAAGTGAGTTCAGAGGCAGTCTGAGTTCTGGCTGTTTGTGTTTGCTACCTGTATGGTGTTGTCTCTCCACTATGATCTATGGACTGAGCCAGCTTCTACCACCATTGATGGTGTTTCCCCTGGATTCTGTAAGCCTGAAATAAACCCTTTCCTCCTATAAACTGCTTCTGGTCAGATGTTTATCCCAGCGACAAAAGGTAACTGCACCATAAATATAAGCTTCATTAAATCATGCACCTAAATTCCAAATACATTGTTATTGAAACATCAGAAATGTGAGCAGGAGAGATGACTCAGTGAGTGGGTCAGATGCTTGTTGCATAAGCATGAGTTTTCCATCCACTGTGGCAAGGAGGTGATGTCTAGCCTCTACTCGTGTTACACTCTACCCTGCAATCATGAATCTTCCCCTCGAGAATGGAAGCCAAAATAAACCCTTTCCTCTAATCATCTGTTTCTGCTCAGGTGTTTTGTCTCAGCAACTCCAGGTTGCTTCACCACCATCTACTTGCAGTATTATCAAGTGAGACCATAGATTTTTTAATTTTTTTATTTTATTTATTCATTTTCAAGCAGAGATGTGTGTGTGTGTGTGTGAGAGAGAGAGAGAGAGAGAGAGAGAGAGCAAGCACCAGGGCCACCACCTTGTGCGTCTGGCTTATGTGGGTCCTGGGGGATTGAACCCAGGGCCTTAAGCACTGGAGGCAAGTGCCTCAACCGCTGAGCCATCTCTCCAGCCCGAGACTGTACTTTGAACAGTTAGAGTGCTTAGGGTGGGTCTAATATTTTACAAACAATAGGCAGGATCAAGGCTGAGAATTATGGTGTAGCTAAGTTGTCCAGGCCACTCCCAACTGTTTGGTGATCCCAGGAAAACAAGTGGTTTGAATCCCACTTGGTCCACCTCAAGGAGAAGAGAGAGCCCTTCAGGGACACTGTCCAGCTTCACTCATTCCTCTACAGGAGTTCAATCCTGAAGTCAGTCTCCCTGCTCATGGTCAACATCATCAGAAGCCCGCAGAAAACAATGACATGCAAATCTTGCTTCCAAACATCTCATTCGTGTATCATTTCTATAAATATCCCCAATATTTTTAGAATATCCATAAGATCTGTGGATTTCTTTTTTCTTGGCATATATTAATTCCCTATATATGGCTCATCTTTCTCATTGATAGATAAGATTTGTAATTCATAGATGCTCCTTCTAATATTCAAATCAGTAAAACACAAGAGGGAAGCAAGTTTACTGGGAAGAAGTTGCTTTGTTCTTTCTTATTTTTTAACTGATTACTTTTATTAATATATATTAAGTATGTAAAATAACATGCTTCATTATGCCATTTTCATACATATATATAACATACTTTGAAAATATCTTCCTCCCAATCCCCTTCCTGCCATCAAGTAGTTCTCCTCTCTTTTCACATCTGTTTTCTCTTCCTTTTTTTTAAATAAAGTAACGAATATTTATTAGGCAAGAGAATGAGTTTCATTATGACATTTTTGTGTACTTGGATCAAATTCTATCCCCATTGCCTTCTCGTACCTTCCTCCTCCTTCCTGCTTGTTCTCAGTCTCCTCAAACAGCTGCTCTTCTGCTTTCCTGTCTTTATTTATTTGTGAGGAGAGAGAGAGAGAGAGAGAGAGAGAGAGCACAGAGAGAGATTGAAAAGATCTTGAGATAGACAAAATGGGTGTGCCAGGGCCTTTCCTCCTGCAAATGAGCTCCAGGGAACACTGGGCACGACACTGAGGGTCAGGCTCAGGTCCTGGCTTTGAGAGCCGTCCTAGGCAGGATCTTGGGAAGCCCTTTCAGCATGGTGTATTCTCCGCTTTCTTTTTATGTAAAATGCCCTCATTCACGGTATAGATATCTACAAATATGGGTGAATTTTCTGTTTTGAGCAGTAAAGAGAGTGGATATAAAATTAAATAACTTTGTTATTCATTGGGCCCAAGTTTTGGCTGCTTGTATAATTCTTGAGTCTAGGAGTGAGAGGTGGTGGAGGGCCAGGGAAGGATATCCCTTGCCAAAAACAGATGGGTCTCCCTGTCCATCTCCCATTCCACCTCAAAGGACCTGCCTCATTGCTTCATTGGAAGTCAGCCAAGAAAGTCTTGCCATCTCTGCACTCACTAAGCACCCAAGGAGAATGCAACTTTCCTATTTTGAACGTTTATCAGAGAACTTAAATTGGTAGTTGTATCTCAAGAAAGATGGGTAGATCCCTCAGGTAGGGTATGTGACAGTCAGGTGTGTATAGGGACCTCTCCTCCCCTTCCAGCCCCTCCCTTTGAATGGGAGGTGTCTAGTTAGAGCTACAACCTAGGTGCCAAAACTGATTGGTCAGATATGAACCAATCAGCTGTCCCTCTGACTCACCTGGGGAGGACTTAAAACTAGCTTCCCTAGAGGACGCAGGGCCTCTTTTTCCCACATGGCAATGGAGTAGAAGGACTGCTGACCCAGGCCTCAGTGAGGTAAGGCCTGTACCCTCTACCCCGCTGGGGTAGGGGGCAGGCTCCAGACCTTTCTCTCACGAACCTCTCTTTCACAAAGGGAGCTTTTCTGTTATCTTTTCTTGGGCTGCTTATCTAACTAAATAGTAAAAGCTCTGTGAACTTTCTGACACGTGTTTTTCCCACACTG
>PVHP010000278.1:116680-170798 GCA_004024765.1 Zapus hudsonius
TCCCCATCCAACTCCCCTTTTCCTGATCTACTAAATTAGAATAAATGTGTAACTAAAATTTAATTCTGTCCCTGTGTACAATTCTTTGGCATTAGAGGACAAGAACTCGGAGTAGGAGGAGGGGGAAGGGAGGATTCCAAAACTCTCTCTCTCTCTCCCCGCGTTGCTTACAATTATTAATTAGCAGCAACCCGTATCAGGTAGATAAAAGATGGTTTCAAATTCTTTGTTGATTCTCCAATTGAGACAGTGTTTAGCTTTTCCTTCAATCTGAGTGGAATCCATGACTGATTTGCACAATATGACAAATGTTCCTTGACATAGATTTCCACTTCCTGTCTGGGCTGCTTGTTCAGCTACCTTATAACCACTGCAAGGAAGCCCAAGGGCACAGTGAGATTCAAAATGGAGAGAGAATAATGCCTGGCTAGCCCTATTCATTCTAGACATGCTAGCCCCCAAGCCAGACATGTGAATGAGGAAGCCAACTTAGCTAGTCAAGCTTGCAAGACACTATGGAGAAGGAACAAAAAGGCTGTACAGTAGGCAGAATCAAGGCAGAGAATGATGACCAGCTAAGGTGTCCTGGCCACTCCCAGCTGTGTGACCACATTGATTGCCTGGGCTAACTCAGAGCCATGATGTTTTTCTTGTGTTGAGGCCTAATTCCTGATACACAGGAGAAGGGTGATTATTTTCTGAGACCACTCAACCTGAGACTAGTTTACTGCATGGCAAGAGTTAACTGGAATTTCCCTTCTTTGTGTACTTTAAGAAATGGAGAAATCTTTGGATCAGATGTGATTTCTGCTCCAGTAGACACCTTATCTGCTACCTTAGGCAGGAGGAAAAGCCATTCTGGTTTACACAAAATCTTCTCTGTCCATTGTACATTGTCTGTGCATTGACACTTCACATACAACCTGTTCTTTGGATGGGGGCAGCTCCTGCATGACCAAAGACAGCAGCAGAAACAGCCGTGGACTCAGGGCTTCAACAGTCAAAGACAACATTTACTTAACCACAGTGTAAATGAATTCAGAGTTTTTCTAGGATTATACTATTTTTTCTAGGTATAAATCCGAGTCCATTAGCATATACACCCAGCATGATCTCCTACCTTCTGTTGATTCGTCACTGAATTTCAAAAACCAGTTACTTTTTGCAAAGTGTCATATGCTAGAACAGGTGCCTAATAATCCTATGGATCAATGAGGTGACTTTGTTGAAAAAAAATATGGGTATATTTTGCTTTCTTGTTTTATATACTGTATTTCCTATTTATTTTTAATAATGTATTTATTTGTGTTTTTGTTTGTTTGAGAAAGAGAGAAGGCATGCCAAGACATCTTGTTCCTGCAAACAAGCTCCAGATGCATGTACCACTTTATTCATCTGACTTTACATGTTTCTTTGCAAGTAGGCACCTTCCACAGCTGAGTATGTCCCCAGCCTGTATTTCCTATTTTAGTGTCTCCATAGGCTTTTCCTCCTTCCAGTGTTCATTCAAGCACAACCAAATTAGCAAGTGTCTATCTATCATAAAGCTGATTACTGAATGAACCTCTGACATTGGATATTTATCGTTTCACAATGGCTTCCATCTACAGACCACTTTTTTCTGAATTTATTAAATAGTATATGCTTTAGGAATAAATGACATTAGTTATTTTTATTTTATTTTTTTATTTATTGTTTTTATTTATTGTCTATAGTGATTTACATTATTTAATGGGCAAACAATGAGTTATTATCCCCAGTTCCCCAGTGCACCTCTTCCCCATCCCCAATCAGCTGAATATCCTCCTCCATGGGCAGTCTGGATCAGTCCTTAGGGCAGGGGACCATGGATAGCCTAGTAGTCAGCCCAGTTCTGCCGGCCCTAGTATGTTGTTATAGAGGCGGGCCATGTCTTTGGATAGTCTCCCCCACCACGGCTCTCACAATCTTTCCGCCCCCCTGTCATGGTTTGATCCAGGTGTCACCCACAAACAAATGAACATGTTCTCAATGATCGATCCTCAGCTGATGGCAGTTCAGGAATTACAACCTTGCTAGAGCTGTGTTGTTGGGGGCGGGCTTACGGGGTTATAAGCCAGCTTCCCCTTGCCAGTATTTGGCACACCTTCCTGCCGCTGTTTCCAGTGCTGTGGCAGAGGTGATGTCCACCTGTCTGCTCGTGCCATCATCTTCCCTGCCAGGATGGAGTCTCCCCTCGAGTCCATAAGCCAAATAAACCCATTCCTCCACAAGCTGCCTTTGCTTGGGTTCTTTCTGCACAGCAACTAGAAAGGTGACCACAACACCCCTCTTCTGCTCAGTTCCCTGAGTCATGGTGGGTGAGTATTAAGGCTGCTTTATTGTTGAGAACTTAGAAGTCTTTGTACTTCTGCTTTAGGTTGTGACAAAAATCATTGTTGTCTGTCTCACTGGCTTATCCTGTGTTGGCTGAATGGGTGTGGCTATGGGTCCCATGTTCATCCCATCATTTTCTGCCGGGTTCCACATGGATCCTCCATGGTAAGCCTGGGGTGGCTCATCTCTTGCCAGGATGTCAGCTAATGGACTGCAGTTCGTTGGCAGGGTTGGATGGGCCATAGCTCTCTCACTGCATTCTGAAAGATACAAACAGAATCTCCACCAGAGAGTGAGATCAGAATAGATTAACTGAGATACACATTTCTAAATTATCTAGATTCCAGTTTTAGTAGCCTCTCTGTCAATCTCTTGCATAGTGCATCTCTCATTGGGTGCCCAAGAGTCTGGCTCCCAGTGCATATCGCCCTAAGTCCCCACTTCCAGTTAAGGTCTCCCCCTCACTAAGTGGAATATTTGGCTGAACTTCAAAGCTGTTGATTGCCTCGCCTAGGCTTTGGTTCCTCCATTGCACAAGTGCTCCTTTCTTGGTTTGCTGTTCTCTCCAAGTAGGAAGTGTGTTCAGCCTACTCCTGGCAGCAGACTGTGTTTCATGCCAGTGGTCTCTGTTTAGTTCAGCTGTTGTTGACCAGATTCCCCTGGCAGCTTATGCAGTGCCTTTTAGCACTGCACTAACTACCATCTGGGGGCTGGTTACCATTCTGGACCTTGCAGGGTCTCTTGATGGTGATAGATGGTTTTCTGTAGTTTCTTCAGCAACAGGATTCTGCCTCAGGCCTGGGGTGGGCATTCAAGAGCTTTGAAAGAATCCTGCCTTGTTTTTGGAACCTCATGGGTCACTTTGGTCAATAGCTCAGTGAGGGAAGGAGCCAATGACTGGGACCAGGAGTTGCCAGACTGAGTAATTTTTCACAGGCTTAGACTCTCTCCCCTTCTATTCATGGCCTCTCTTGCCAGACAATGCCCACTACTTGTTCAATAGGTTACAGTATGCTCATGAGGATTTTATGATTTTGAACTAATTTTGGTTTAGCTTCATGCTTAAGTCATTCCCCTCCTACCCATCCCTTACCCCTCATTCATAACCTTTCATTTCTTTCTACCAGACTGCATAGAGATTAACGTTAGCCTGGTTAAGGACCACATATGAGGGAGAATATGCGGTGTTTGGCTCTCTGTTCTTTTGAGAGATCACTTAATAGGATCTACTCCAAGTCAGACCATTTTTCCCTAAATTTCGCTATGTCATTTTTTCTTTTCAGCTGAATAGACTTCCATTGTTTAAATATACCAGAGTTTTCTTATCCATTCCTTCATGGAAGGGCATTTTGGCTGATTCCAATTCTTGGCTATTATGAATTGAGCTGCGATAAGCATGTTGCACAAATGTCCCTATCCTGAGATGTGACATCTTGCAGGTAGATGCCTAGTAGAGGGATGGCTGGGTCCATTGGTAGCTCTATGTCCATTCTTTTGAGGAATCTCCACACTGCTTTCCAAAGCAGTTGAACAAGCAATCCCACCAGCAATGAATGAGGGTTCCTTTTTCCTGCATCCTCACCAGCAATTACTGTTGTTGGTTTTCTTTATGATTGCTATTCTGACTGGAGTAAGGTAGAATCTCATTGTGGTTTTTATTTGCATTTCCCTGATATTTAAGGATGCTGAGCACTTTCTCATATGAGTAAAGGCCATATGTGTTTCCTCCTCTGTGAATTCTCTGTTGAGATCAGTGCCCCATTTTGTGAGGGGGCAGTTTGAGTTTTTGTTATTAATTTTTTTTTTTTAGTTCTCTGTAGGTTCTAGAAATTAGGCCTCTGTCTGAGTTGTAGCTGACAAAAATCATCTCCCAATTTTATGGGGGTCTATTGGCTCTGAGTATGGTGTTTTTGTCTGTACAGAAGCTTTTCAGCCTGATCAGGTCCCATTGGTTAAGTGACTGTTGCACTTCCTGGGCTACTGGAGATTTGCTCAGGAAGTTATTCCCTACTCCTATCTCATGTAGGGTTCCTCCTATTTTTTCTTCCAGTGTGTTTAGGGTTACATGGTTAATATTGAGGTCTCTGATCCATTTGGAGTTGATTTTAATGCATGGTAAAAGGAGCTTTTTTACACATGTTTATCCAATTTATCCAGCACCACTTGTTGAAGATGCTATCTTTAGCCCAGCACACATTGTTGCCACCCTTGTCAAAGACCAAGTAGCTGAAGTTACTTGTGTTAAAGGCTGGGTCTTCAATTCTTTTCCACTGGTCAGTCTGTCTGTTTTTCTGTCAGTACCATGATGTTTTAGTTACTAAGGCTTTGTAGTATGTTTTAAAGTCAGGTAGGGTGATACCTCCTGCGTAAGTTTTTTTTGCTAAGAATAGTTTTAGCTATTCGAGGTCTTTTGCCCTTCCAAATAAATTTTGAGATTATTTTTTTTTCTATGTCTGTGAAGGAAGTTGGGATTTCATTGGCATTGCATTGAATCTGTAGATTGCTTTTGGCAGGATTGCCATTTGTACTATATTGATTCTCCCCATCTATGAGCATGGAATGCCGTTCCATCTTATCACATCCTCCTCTATTTCCTTCTTGAGTGTTTCAATATTTTCCTTATTTAGGTCTTTCACTACCTTGATTAGTGATATTCCAAGGTTCTTGATTGTCTTTGAGGTTATAGAGAATGAGACAGTTTCTCTGATGTCTTTTTCAGAATGATTGTCTTCTGTATATAGAATGGCTACTGATTTCTGTGTGTTGATTTTGTATCCTTCCACTCTGCTGAAACCATTGATCACCTTCAAGAGTTTACTGATACTGTTCTTTGGGTCTGATATATATACGATCATGTCATCTGCAAAGAGGGATAGTTTACTATCTTCCTTTCTGATTTGTATCACTTTTATATTATTCTCCTGTCTTATCGCTTGGGCTAGAACTTCAAGCACTATTTTAAAGGGCAGTGGTGAGAGTGGACACCCCTGTCTTGTTCCTGAATTAAGTGGGAACTCCTTGAGTTGTTCCCCATTGAGAATGATTTGTGCTTTAAGAAATCTGTATATTGTCTTTATTATGTTGAGCTATAGGCAGTCAATGCCTATTCTTTCCAAGGTTTTGAACATGAAGTGGTGTTGAATTTTGTCAAAGGCTTTTTCAGCATCTATTGAGATGACCATATGTTTTTTGTGATTGAGTCTATTAATGTGGTGAATTATATTTATCGACTTGCATATGTTGAACCATCCCTGCATTCCTATGATGAAGCTGACTTGGTCAGGGTGAATTATAGTCTTGATGTGGGTTTGTATTCAGTTTGCTAGGACTTTGTTTAGGATTTTTGCATCCATGTTCATCAGGCATATGGGTCTCTAATTTTCTTTTCTTGTTGCATCTTTGCCTGGTTTGGGAATTAAGGCAATGCTACCTTCCTAGAAGGAGTTTGGGAGCCTACCCTCTCTTTCATTGCCCCTAACGTGCTTCAAATAGAGAGGGTTTCAGTTCTATGATGAAGGTTTGGTAAAGTTCGGCTGAGAAACCATCTGGACCTCAGCTTTTCATTTGGGGAGATTCTTGATTACAGATTCAATTTCTGTGATTGTGATACAATTGTTTAGCATCTTTATCTGCTCTGGGAAAGCTTTGGTAGTTGGTAGGTATCCAGAAATTTATCCATTTCTTCCAGGTTCTCTAATTCTGTGGAGTAGAGGATTTGGAAGTATGACCTGATGATACTTCCAATCTCTTCGGCGTCTGTTGTGACCGCACCCTTGTCATTTCTGATTTTGTTGATTTGAGCCTTCTCTGTTCTATGTTTGATTAAATTGGCTGAGGAAGCCACAGGGTTCAGTGGGTGGGAAAAACTGTAGAGGAAGAAGGAAAAAGAAAAGAAGAGAAAAAAAGAGAAAAGCTAAATAAAGTAAAGAGAAAAATTGCTGGGAGGGTGAGGGCAGGAAAACACACAAGGGAGGCTGGGTGGGGAAACTGCAGGTTGGCAGATGGGATAAAAAGGGAAAAGAAAAAAAAAAGAGAGACAAGGAGGCCTGGAGAGGGAAAATATGTGGAGGGAAGATAGCAACCAGGTGGGAAAGCCACAGGTCGGTGGGCAGAAAAGGAAAAAAATACTAAAATAAAATTAAAAATAAAATATAAAAGAGGAAAGAGACAAGGAAGAAGCCAGGAGTGGGAAAATACACGGAGGGAAGCCAGCAGAGGTTGTGTGGGAAAAGGAAAAAGAAAGAAAGAAAGAAAGAAAGAAAGAAAGAAAGAAAGAAAGAAAGAAAGAAAGAAAGAAAGAAAGAAAGAAAGAAAGAAAGAAAATAAAAATAAAAATAAAAATATAAAAGAAAGAGACAAGGAGGCCAGAAGCAGAGAACAGGGAACGGGGAAAATATGTGGAGGGAAGCCAGCAGAGGCCAGGCGGGAAAGCCATGGGTCAGTGGGCTATAGAAGAAAAAAATAATTAAATAAAAATAAAAATAAAAAAAGGAAAGAGATGCAGGGGCCGAGAGCGGGGAATAAACACGAGGGGAGCTGGCAGAGGCCAGGTGGGAAAGCCGCAGGCAGCCAATGGGCTGAGGCCGCTCAAGCGGGGCCTGCCGGCTGGGGTGCTGCCAGATGGCTCACTGCCTCCGGTGAGCACTGATTCTCGATGGTGACTTCCAGTCATGAGGTTCTATTGCCAGGAAGTATCTGGAGCTCAGAGCATGGCCGTAGCTTGTGTCCACGACCTGGATCACCTCTGGAAACACTGTTCCTTAGTCCCCGCAGTGTGGGTGCTAGTCGGCCATCTTGAACCAGAAGCCACATTATTCATTTTTTAACACATCAAGTTCTGGGTTAAGAACTGGACAGTGCAATACATTTATTAGTTAATCTTTCCTGTGTTTATTCTGGCATAACTTTTCCCAGTAGGCGACTAATTATGCCAATGCTTTCTCCCCATATTAGGCAAATTACAGAATTTGGAAAGAAGATGCTAAGATGGCTCACATCAACTGCAGAATCATTTACAATGTGTCAAACACTGTTACTGAGCACACTGGCCTGTGTTCATGTCCTGTAACCATGTTTCTGTGGACATGAGCAATAGCTCATCATCTCCTAGACAATGGTTTTAATGATGTGCTGGTAGAGAAGAGAATAGGCAGGGAAGAGAGAAGATACCAAGAGAGTGTAAAGACAGATGGGGAGGAGAGAGATCAATGTGACCAAGCCTTGGCTACCATCTCTGTCCATGAGTAGGTTTTTACCTCCAGTCTGTACTGAGGAGAGGGTCCTTTGACTTGAAGGTCAAAGCAGGGCATGTTTGAGAACTCTTGGAATCAGATGTTCTGCAGCCCTATTCACCACAGATGAATGCCCATCACTGCAGGTAAATGCTTGGGGCCCTGCAAGGACACATACATGTGCATATACCACACACACACACACACACACACACACACACACACACACACACACGAGAAAAATAAAAAGACTACCATTAAGAAAACAAATGACAATAAACAGAGAAACATCTGAATTAAATATCATCATAGATCAAATAGACTTAACAGCTACAGCACATTCTGTCCAAACACTACAGAATATATATTCTTCTCAGCAGCTCATAGAACTTTCTCTACAATTGATCATGTTAGGATACAATGAAAGTTTTTAAATTTTTGAGAAAATTGAAATGATTCCTTGTATTTTATATAACACAATGGAATAAAATCAGAAATAGAAAACAAGTGAAACAATAAAGCAGTCACAAGCTTCTGGAGATTAGACAACACACTGCTGAATGGAGAATGTGTCATTGATATATCAAGAAGGAAATCAAGGAAGTCCTAGAAATTGATGAAAATAAAAACAGTATAACAAAAACTATATGATATAATGAAAACAGTCCTAAAAGAAAACTTTATAGCTCTAAGCACACCATTAAAAAATGAGAGATCCCAAGTAAATAGCTCAATGATACATATTAGGGCTGTGGAGAAACAAGGGCAAGCCAAATCAAAAATTAGTAGATGGAAATAATTGAATAAGATCAGGATACAACCCCTCCCACTCCCTCATAGAATTCCTCAGCAAGCACCATAAGGGAACTAGTCTTGACTCTGTCTAACCAGTCTTCAAAGGAGAACCCTAGCCAACACCCGGAATGAGACTGTCCTCACTCTGCCCATATGGGAGACAATAGCCAGTGCCCGAGAGATAACTTCATGTCCCTGGACAGGGAAGCACTGAGTTCAGGGCCCTCCTTGGGCTCTAGTGCTGCACATGAACCAGCATCTATCCTCTTCCAGTAAGCCTCATTGGAGGTCATAAGTGAAGTACAAAAATGTTATCTACAGTGAAGTATAGCCAGATTTGCTGACAAATAAATGAAGACTATCACTGTTCCTCAACCTTGATAGTAACAAGGAACTAAATCACTAGGGAAGAGGCTTGTAAGAGGTCTTTCAGAAAATGAAATCAGCCAGCAGCAAATACTGAAAACTGATGGCAAGTTAAACCTGGAACAGATGTGAAAAACATCAGAAATGCAATCCCCTATACCAGAAGCCAAAACCAGGGAAAATGTCAAAGAAAGAATTCAGAACTCTACTTCTAAAAAGGTTCAATGACAATATAGAAGACTCAAACAAGCAGACAAATAAACTAAGGAAATCTACTCAAGACCTTGGACAAGACATCTCCAAAATGAATTAAACTGTTAGAAAATTGGAGGAGAAAGTCCAAAGCTTAAGGACAAATTCAACAAAAAAGAGCCAAGTAGAAATTCTGGAAATGACCAAACAGGGGAAAAAAGTCTCTCAAATAACAATCACTACAGAAGGCATCATGAACAGAGGAGACCATGCAGAAGATTGAACTTGAGAGATGGAGGTCAATGTCAAGGCAATAACATACAGAGACACATGAAGAAAGCAAATCAAGTGGGCTGGAGAGATGGCTCAGCGGTTAAGGCACTTGCCTCTAGTGCCTAAGGCCCCGGGTTCAATTCCCCAGGACCCATATAAGCCAGACCCACAAGGAGGTGGCCCTGGTGCGCTCTCTCTCTCTCTCTCTCTCTCTCTCTCTCTCTCTCTCTCTCTCTCTCTCTCTCTCTCTCTCTCTGTATCTCTCTGCTTGAAAATGAATAAATAAAATATTTAAAAAAAAAAAAGAAAGCAAATCAAGTAACATTCTTCCATGAAGTGTGAGATACATTCAAGTGACCAAACTTTAAAATTTATGGGGTAGAAGGAGCGGAAGTAGCATCTAAAGGAACTAAATTATTTAATGAAATTATAGCAGAAAGCTTCCCAGACCTAGAGACATAAGTAAATATGTAAAACACAAGAGGCATTTAGATCCCCAAACACACATGACCAGAGAACTCCTCCAAGACACATCATAATAAAAATGTCAAAATACAAAGTAAAGAAATAATATAAAAACTATAATTAAACACCAGCTCACATGTAAAAGCAAGAACATAAGAATAACTTCAGATATATTATCAGCAGCCCTAAAAGCTAGAAATGTATGGAATGATACATTTTAAGCACTGAAAGAAAACAAACTCCAACCAAGAGTGTTATGCTCAGCTAAATTGTCTTTCAATGTTTGTGAATAAATCAGGATATTCCAAGACAAATAATTCATGACAGCAACCCAACACTACAGAAAAATTCTTAAAATGATACTACACAGAGAGGAAGGAGAAAATCAGTCTCAACCATAAGAACATATGCTTCCACCAAGAGATGAACAGGGAAACAAAAAAAAAAACCTGGAAATTAATCAACTATGTTCAACATAGTAAGCCAGAAAACCCCCAAAACTACCAAGGGAGATAAAAAAGACATATCAATAATAGCTAACCAGACCAGTACCCAACAAAATCATAAGAAAGACATTCTCAATTATAACTTTTAATGTAAATGACCTCAACTCACCAATAAAAATATGGAGAATAACTGGTTGGATTAAAAAAAGAAACAAAATCCAAAGATCTGTTGTATCCAAGAATCCCACCTGCCTAACCGCAAAGAAATCTACAAACTATCAAATAATGGAATTTAAACTACAATGCAAACAGAATCCACCAACAAGTGGGCATGGCTGTTCTTATATCTTGTAAAATAGACTTCAAACTAAAGTTAATCAAAAGCATCAAAGAGATGGTACAGATTAATAAAAGGAATAGTTTATCAAGAAGATACAGCAATTATAAACTTAGTTTACCAAATATTGGGATCTCAACTTCATAAAAGAAATACTCAAGTGCATAAAATGTCACACAGGGTCGTGACATGATTATAATGGGAGATTCCAATACTTATACACATATTTAGATAGGTCCTCCAAAATAAAATCCAGAAAAGATACCACAGAGCTAAATTTTAGCATAGACCAGTTAAATTTAACAGATACATACTAAACACTCCATCCAAAAGATAGGAATATACATTCTTCTCCACAGCACATGGAATTTTTTTTCAAAATTGACTACATTCTAGGTCACAAAGCAAAAATCTTTAATAGATACAAAACTCAGGATGATTCCTTATGATCTTTCAAACCACATGAACTAAAACTTGAAATCAACAGCAAGAGAAACTGAGAAAAGAGGCAGATAAATAAAATTAGAGACAAAAAGAAGTTATCACAGCACACCCCGGTGAAATCCAGAAGGAATTAGGAATACTATGAAAACATATATTTAAAAAGCTCATGAGACACATTTACCAGCAATGGTAAGAATAAGAGGGCCAGACTCAGATTCTAAAAGAAGTGCCCAGATACTGAGTGAGAGAGTACAGAGTGATTTCAGGGGCATAGGATCACAGTGCCATACATACTCCCATTTTGAATATATTGCACAGTAGATAGGCTTTGAGGGCCTGGTGACCTGATTTCTATAGAGATGATGTCTGTTAAACTAAATTGTTATGGTGAAAACGAGATTGCTTTCATTTTCTTGCAGGTTGTAATAGTACACTATGCACTTTGAAGGCCATATAATTTTATAAAATATGTTCCATGTATTATAAAATGTCTGCATTCATTTAGTGTTTTGTTTCTCTCTCACACACTTTTCTTTCTCATATTTTCTATATTCTTTCCATTTATTTTCCACTTTATGTCTGCTCTCCCTCTCTTCTCCCTGCCTCCTTGTGGAGAGAATCAGAACCAGGATACCCCTTCGGCTTCCAGCTTGTCTGGTCTCTACCAATCTCTTCCAATCTCCCCCTCGCTACGTTTGTTGGTCTCTTGCAGAATAAGCCAGCTTTATAGTCATAGGGAGATACATTGTGTCCTGTGCAGAGACAAGCAGCAGCAGAGCACCGACTGTTACTGCCTGGAAGATGATGGATGCCCGTGTAGCTTAGGGGGTGTTGCTTGGAGGTTCAGAAAGACAGACAAATGAAGAAAATCACACTTGGTGCTGCTCAGGACAGAAAGGTTCCAGATCCCTTGATTCCATGTGAGTTCAGACTAAATTTGAAGTCATGCTCCTATTCCTCCAATTGTGTACTTATGTCTGTGTTTGTCTGATTATAATTTTATTGACAATTTGAACTTTTATCTCTTACTACCATGGGCAGGGTCTATTCTATTCCATCCGTTTCCTCTCTCTCTCTCTCTCTCTCTCTCTCTCTCTCTCTCTCTCTCTCTCTCTCTCTCTCTCTCTCTCTCTCTCTCTCTCTCGTCTTTCGAGGTAGGGTCTCACTCTAGCCCAGGCTGACCTGGAATCCTCAAATGCACAGCGATTCTCCTACCTCTGCCTCCCAAGTGCTGGGACTAACGGAGTGCACCACCATGCTTGGCTTTTCTGTCTTATATGGGGAAGGGCATGGAACTCAACAAAGTTAGCTTTGCCACTATTTGGTTTCATGATCTTAGAGAAATCATCAAATCTAGAATGTCACTGCCCTGTTCCTCAGACATGTCTCAGCATCCTTTAACACTTCTTGTCATTTTAATGTTTCATCTGCTTTTCATTGTAATATTTGAGACTACAAATAGGAGTAGATGATCTTCTGACAGGATGCCTCTGGTTCCAGCATTCTCAATTCTATTTCCTTTTTCTTTTCTTTTTTTTAAAGGTAGGGTCTTACTGTAGACCAGACTGACCTGGAATTCACTATATAGTCTCAGGGTGGCTTGAACTCACATCGATCCTCCTAACTCTGCCTCCAAAGTGCTGGGATTTAAGGCATGTGCCACCACACCCAGCAGTTACCTATCAAGATGGCTTCAATGAAATTAACCACCTAAAGGAAAATTAGAAGAGTTTGGCAGGTGTCCTCTCAATCTCTAATATCCTGGTAGTTCTAAGATGTAGACATTGCCTCCCTTATATTATGCGCCCTCAGCAAAAATGTTACAGAGAAGACTGTTTCACGAATGCTGGGCATAAAAGCAAATCCACTCAAGAGGGCATTGTTGCTTTCCAAAGTTTGGCACACTTGTCAAGGCTTAATAGATACTTGCAGGTAAAAAAATTGGAGCCTTTTAAAAAAGTTTTCATTTCTTCCTGGAATATACACAGCAGCACAGTTATATGAGTATTTAGTAACAATGTCTTACTTGGATGTGGAGGTTTTTTCTGCCTTTGACATTACAGTGACCAGAAGTTTACCCCATAGATCTCAGGCCCTGCCATAGACTGTAAGAAGACAACATTGTTCCATTTTAGTTTAGTTAGTTTTGTTTTGTTTATGACACTATGATTGACACAAGAGTGAAAGTATATTTCTCCTGGATCTAGGGTAGCATGGCAGCAGGAATGGTCGTCAACTAGAGCAGGCATGGCTCCTGGAGCCAAGCCAGGCAACCTCTTGGAGGAATTGCAGAGATGGATCCTGAAAGTTTCTGAGCTCACATTTGGCATACAGGGCTGTCCTCTTTTGATTCCAGTTATGGTCTGAGGAAACAGAAGTTATTGTCATGAAAAGAGTCTATGAAGGTGCTTAAGAAAACCAGCTAGCAAAACCCTGATACCTCCCACCTCCCAGCAGGGCTCCAGCTTTGGACATGTTGTGGTCAGTGGTGCAAAGCCCTGCAGCAGGCAGTGATCTGGCTATGAGTAACAGAGGAGCCTGGACACTAATGCCTGTCCTTTCTCTGTGCCTTCTCATTTTATCACTCACCAGGCTTTTAAATACCAGTACAGCACCAGATACTATGTTGACCCAAGAGACTATATATATATATATATATATATATATATATATATATATATATATATATATATATATCTTAAACTGCTTAGTATTATAAAGCAAATATGTAATTATATCAGCACTTAATTAGCTTAACATTTAATTAGTAAAATATCTGCTCCAACATTACCTATCTGAAGGACAGTCACTTAATCTCTTTTTGCTTCAATCTCCTTCATTAAATTATTTCATATTCCATTGATATTTATTAAGATGATACTATTTGCTGGACAGAGACCCTATAGTATTGGACATATCAGCAGAGACAGGACCTCATGCAGTTTACAGTTTAGCAGAAGCCAATAAAATGAAAAGAAGTGATATTTAGTTAACATTTTTATTTTGAGATGCTTAGATATTCCTGTGCAATTGAAAGAAATAATTCAGAGACATACCTTGTTTTTTTAGCCCACATCATCCAATGGTGATATCACCAGGAGAATTTCTTTATATAGCTACACACCTTTCTCACCCAACATTTCTCAAATCTGTTGCTACTAACTTCTACATTTTTCTGCTAATATTTCAAGAAAGTTTGATGAATACAATCACATATTCTGTAATCTGCTAGAACTAGCTTTTAATTTTTTAGTTTGCATGATTCTTTGGAAGGTCATATGGTTTTTGTTTAAGTGGTTTATTCCATTTGATTGCTGAACAGTATTGCATTGTGTGGCTGCAAAAAAGTTGGTTAACCATTCACCTTTGTCAGAACATCTCATTCTCATTACTGTCATTATTTCAAATGTCATTTTAAAAAGCATGTGTGCCTCTTAGAAAATCAAAGTGTGATTCACATAAAATGTTTCTATTTAAAGTGAATGATGTGCATAGGATTTTTGGTGACTAGAAATATATTTTAATCACAAAAAGAAAGACTTTCAATGTTTTCTTACTCAATGCCATCATATGGATCAAAGTAGTCTGTTTTGGGTGATATTGTATCAGAATGTTTAAATTTTTTGAAAAAAGTTTATTGAAAGTATACATATATGCATATAATATTTTTATCATAATCCCTTCCCGTTGCTTCTCTTGAACCCATCCCTGTCTCCTCCATTTAATCCCTTTTTCCCAACTAGTCTCTCTAAATTTTAATGTGTCTTTTTATTCTTGTGTGTGAATGGGACCCATTGAGTTTCCTTAGTGTTAGCTGTATGATCACTCCAACTTACTTACATGTCTTAAAAATTCAAAGCTAGTCTCTGCATATGAGTAAGAACATGAAGAGTTTGGCTTTCTGAGTTCAAGTTACCTTACTTAGTATAGTTTTTTAATAGCCATCTATTTTCCTGAAAATTTCATTTCTCATTTCTTTACAACTGGATAAAATTTTATTATATATATCACATAATCATTATCCATTCATCAAGTGGCTGTAGGTAGCTAGACCTACCTATACCTGGGTCTTCTTTTCTATTCCAATGAGCAGTATGCCTCCTGTGCCAGTGCTAAACTATTATTAATGTGGCTCTGTTGTTTAGCTTTAAGTCAGGTATGGTGATAAATTTAGCCATATTTTTTTTAATTTTAATATCTTTATTATCAACAATTAGATACGTTGTATGAGCAATTCTTGTGATGGTACCCCCATTCCCCTCCTCTCTGTCCCCTACCCACTGGGGGCCCACCTTTTTGTTTAGGATCATTTTGGCTTCTTGCTTCCATATGAATTTTAATTTTTTCTATTTCTGTATATAATCATGCTGGAATTTTGATGGAGCTTACATTCAACCTGTAGATTGCTTTTTGTAGGATGGTTATTTTCACAATATTAATTCTTCCAATCCATGAGCATCTTCTAGAAACTTTCTTAATTTATTTCTTCAATATTTTCAAGTTTTTAAAATATCTTTCTTATGAATAATTATATACATTGTATGAGCAAATCTTGTGAAGGTGTCCCTGTTTCCCTCCTCTCTGTCCCCTACCCACTGGGGTCCTTCCTCGGTGCACATTCTGGATCTGTCCACAAGAAAGAGGGTATGAACTGCATCGGAGGTAGCCAGTTTTTTGTTCTTTTTTTTCTCTTCCCCCTTGTGTATTGTTGCTGAGGGGGGACATGTCTCTGGATCTTCTCCCCCACCGTGGCTCTTACATTCTATCTGTCCACTCTTCTGCTCAGTTCCCTGAGTCATGGTGGGTGTTTTGAGTCAGCTTTGTTGTTGAGATCTTAAATATCTCTGGATCTTTGCCCTGGGTTGTGATGGTTATCATTGGTGTCTGTCTCCATTGACCTTTCATGCATTATCAGACTTGCTGTGGTGATTGATTTCCTGTTCATTTCCTCACTTTCTCTTAGGTTTCATTTGGGCCCTGTGTGAAGGCTAGGTGTGGTTTGTCTCCTGCCAGGATGTCAGCTTCCATCCAATGTCTTGTTGGTGGAATTGGGTTGTCCCTGGCTCTCTCAATGCCTTCTGAAAAATACAAACAGAATCTCCATCAGAGAGTAAAATCAATATAGGTTAAATGAGATAACATTGCTATTTTGGCTAGCTCCTTAATGGGTGTAGCCTCTGTTGCTTTCTGGTAGTGGGAATTTCCCCTAGGAGCCTGAGATCTTGGTCCCCATATGATTTTCCCATGGATCCCAGTTCCAGTTAAGGGTTCCTTGTCACTAAGGAGATCTCTTAGCAAATCAGTAAGTCATTGATTGCCCTCCTCAGTTTAGTGCCACTATTGTGCAGATGAGCACTTCTTGACTTGCTTCAGCATTCTTGTGACAACTGTCTATATTGTATACCAGTGGTCTCTGCTTTCTATAAATATCATTGACCAATTTCCCCCAGCAGCTCATGCAACACCTTCCAATGCTACACATGCTACCATCTGGGAGCTAGTTACCATTCTGGATCTAGCAGGATCTCTTGGTATTGTTTGATGACACTGTGATTTTTTCAGCAATATGGTCTTACCTTAGGCCTGGGGCAGATATTCAACAGCTTTGATAGAAGTCTGTCACATTTTGGGGAGCTCCTGGGTCTCTTTGATCAACAGCTTAGTGTGGGAAGGAACCAATAACTAGGACAGGGAGGTGCAGGCCTGAGCAATTATTCTTGAGGTTAAGCTTCCTCCCATTCTGTTCATGGTCCTACCAGGTGGTGCCCTCAGCTTCCTCAGCAGCTTACTGTATAAAAGCTAGGGTTTGATGGTGTCAATTCATTATTAGTTTATTTTACTATATGAGTCTCCCCTCACCCTCCCATTCCCCCTTACCCTTCCACTCCCCCACCTTCCCATCACCCCTCCCCCCAAAAATTCATTCATTCATTCCATTCCCTTTAACAAACTCTCTGTTCACTGAAGGATTTTCTTAATGTTCTGGTTTAATAAGGTTAGGAACCACATATGAGGGAAAATATGCATTGCTTAGCTTTCTGCTCTTGTGTGTGGTCAGTAAGAATGATCTGCTCCAAGTCCGACCATTTTTCTTTAAATTTCATTATGTCATTTTTCCTTTCAGCTATGTAGAATTCCATAGTGTATATATGCCACAACTTTGATATCCATTCATCCAGTGATGGGCATTTGGGTTGATTCCAATTCTTTGCTATTATGAATTGAGCTGCTATAAACAAGATTGAGCAAACGTATCTGTACTTTGGCGAGGAAACTTAGGGGTAGATGCCCAGTAGAGGGATAGCTGGGTCCATTGGTAGCTCTATATCCATCCTACTCAGGAGCCTCCACACTGCTTTTCATAGTGGTTGTACAAGTTTGCATTCCCACTGGCAGTGAATGAGGGTCCCTTTTTCTCCACAACCTCGCCAGCATCTATTGTTAGTAGACTTGTTAATGATTGCTATTCTGACTGGAGTAAGGTGGAATCTCATTGTTTTGATTTGAGTTTCTCTGATGATTAATAAAATTGAAGATTTTCTCAACTAGGAGTTAGCCATTTGTATTTCTTCCTCTGTGAATTCCCTTTTGAGTTCTGTTCCCCATTTTGTGAGAGAGCTGTTTGATAATTTTTCATTCAATTTTTTGAGTTCTTTGTATGTTCTAAATATTAGACTTCTGTTCGTATAGTAGCTGGCAAATAATAACTACCAGTTTGATTTGGGTCTACTGGCTTTGAGTATTATATGCTTGTCTGTACAGAAGCTTTTTAGCTTGATGAAATCCCATTGGCGAAGTGATTGTTGCACTTCCTGGCCTATCAGAGGTTTGTTCAGGAAATTTTTCCCTATTCCTATCTTGTAGAGAGTTCCCCCAATTTTTTCTGCCAGAGTTTTCAGAGTTTCAGGTCTTACGTTGAGGTCTTTGATCCATTTGGAGTTGATTTTTGTGCATGGTGAGAGGAGGGGGTCTAGTTTTGTTTTCTTGCAAATATTTATCCAATTTGTCCAGCACCATTTGTTAAAGATGCTATTTTTACGCCAGTTAACATTCTTGGCATCGTTGTCAAATATGAAGTAGCTATAGTTGCTACAGCTTAGAGCAGGGTCTTCAATTCTGTTCCATTGGTCTGTCTATTTTTGTGCCTGTACCATGCTATCTTTGTTACGATGGCTTTGTAGTATATGTTTATGTTGGGTATGGGGATACCACCTGATGTGCTTCTTTTACTAAGGATGGCTTTGGATATCTGAGGCCTTTTGCCATTCCAAATAAATTTAGAGATTATTTTTTCTATGTCTGCAAAGAATGAATCTGGTATTTTTATTGGTATTACATTGAATCTCTGTATAGCTTTTAGAAGTATTTCTATTTTCACAATATCAATTTTGCCTATGCAGGAACATGGGAGATCTTTCCATCTTTTCATGTCATCCTCAATTTCCTTCTTGAGTGTTTTTATGTTTTCATTATTCAAGTCTTTCACCTCCTTGGTTAGTGTTATTCCAAGGTATTTGATTTTATTTGTGGCTATTGAAAATGGGACTGTTTGCTGATTGCTTTTTCTGTATGCATGTCATTTGCATACAGGAAGGCTACTGATTTCTGTGTTAACTTTCCTGCCACTTTGCTGAAGGAGTTTATCACCTTCAGGCATTTACTAATACTATTCTTTGGATCCGTTATGTATAGGATCATGTCATCTGCGAAAAAGGATAGTTTCACTTCTTCCTTCCCTATTTGTATCCATCCCTTTTATGTCTTTCTTCTGTCATATTGCATTGGCTAGAACTTCTAGGACTATGTTGAAGAGCAGTGGTGAGAGTGGGCACCCCTATCTTGTTCCTGAATTTAGTGGGAACTCCTTGAGCCTTTCCCCATTGAGTATTATTTGGGCTTTAGGAGTTGTGTATATGGCCTTAATTATATTGAGGTATAGGCCCTCTATTCAAAGTCTTTCAAGTGTTTTAATCATGAAGTGATATTGGATTTTGTCAAAGGCTTTCTCTGCATCAATTGAGATGACGATGTGTTTTTTGTGGTTATGTTTATTAACGTGGTGGATTATGGTGATTTATTTCCATATGTTGAACCAACCCTGAATCCCTGGGATGAAGCCAACCTGGTGGAGGTGGATAATACTTTTAATATGTTGTTGAATTCAGTTTGCAAGGATTTTATTCAGAATTTTTGCATTTAAGTTCATCAGTGATATAGGTCTATAGATTTCCTTTCTGAATTTATCTATGTCCAGTTTGGGTATTAGAGTAATCCAAGCTTCATAGAAGGAGTTTGAAAGTATTCCCTATTCTCCAATTACTCTAAAAAGATTCAGAAAGAATGGTTTGAGTTCTGTGATGAAGGTTTGGTAGAATTCAGCTGAGAATCCATCAGGAACTGGAATTTTCCTTCTGGAGAGGTTTTGATTACATTATAAATTTAGATCAATGGAATAGGTTTATTAAGGAGATTTATCCATTTTTTCCAGGTTCTCCAATTTTGTAGAATAGAGGTTTTGGAAGTATGTCCTGATGGTTCTTCCAAGTTCATTGGTTCCATTGTGATCTCTCCTTTTTCATTTCTGATTTTATTGAATTGGGCCTTTTCTTTTTTTCCATTTGGTTAGATTGGCCAGGGGTCTGTCAATCTTATTTATTTTTTCAAAGAACCAGCTCTTGTTTCCTCAATTTTAAAAATTATTTTCTTTGTTTCTAATTCATTGATCTCTACTCTGATCTTAATTATTTCTTTTCATCTTGAGCTCCTAGGGTTGGATTGTTCTAATTTTTTCCCAAGGCCTTTAGCTGGTTAGTCAGGTTATTAATTTGAGATCTCTCTGTCTTTGTTATGAAGGCATTCAGCGCTCTAAATTTTCCACTTAGGACTGCCTTCATTATGTCCCATAGGTTCTCGTATGATGCATTTTCATTATCATTTAGTTCAAGAAATTTTTCAATTTCTAATTTGGTTTCTTGAATGACCATTCATTGTTTAATAGTGTAGTGTTTAATCTCCAATAGTTAGTGTGATTTCTATTTGTTTTCTCATTGTTTATTTCCAGCTTCAATGCATTGTGGTTCAATATGATGCAGGGTGCTACCTCAATCTTCTTGAATTTGTTGAGGCATGTTTTATGTCCTAATATGTGGTCTATTTTGGAGAAGGTTCCGTGAGCTGCTGAGAAGGATGTGTATTATGTAGAGTTGGGATGGGATATTCTGTATATGTCTGTTAGGTCCAGTTGATCTATGGTGTTATTGAGTTCTATTATTTTCCTGTTGATCTTCTGTTTGGATGATATGTCTAAAAGAGATATTAGCATCTTAAAGTCTCCAAATTTAATGGACTTGGAGTTTATTTTTGTTTTATTTTCAAATAGTTTTTGCTTTATGAACTGTGGTGCACCTGTATTTGGTGCATACATGCTTATGATGGTGATATTCTCTTATTGGATTATTCCCATGATGAGTAAGAAGTGTCCTTGGTTGTCCTTTTGAATTGATTTTGATTTGGAGTCTTTTGTCAAATTTTAGTATAGCAACCCCTACTTGTTTTTGTTATTGTTAGCTTGGAAGATCATCTTCCATCCTTTCACCCTGAGGAGGTTTCTGTCTTTATAGGTGAGGTGGGCTTCTTGGAGGCAGCAAATAGAAGGATCCATTTGTCTGATCAATCCTGCTAGCCTGTGTCTTTTTTATGGTAGAGTTAAGACCATTAATATTCAAGGTTATAACTGTGAGACTTGAGTTATTCCCTTCCATAGTGTAGGTTTTATGGGATTTGATGCCTCTCTTATTATTTTGTCTCTTCTACGATTTATTATTCTGTCCAACTTCTGGATGGCTCTTGGGGTTAGTTGCTTGTCTCTTCTGTGCAGAATATTTCGTGGGGAATTCTGTGTAGGTTTGGTTTAGTGTCCATATAATTGTAGAGCTGGCTTTTATCTTGAAACATTTTCCTTTCTCCTTCTATTATAAGGGATACTTTTGCAGGGCACAATAGTTTGGGTTGAAGGCCAAAGTGATTTAGGATTTGAAGTATACCACTCCAAGCTCTTCTTGCTTTTATGGTTTCCATGGAGAAGTCTGACGTAACTCTAATGGGTATGCCTTTATATGCAATTAGTTCTTTTGTTCTTGATGCTTTTAGAACCCTCTCCTTGCTTTCAATGTTTAGGGTTTTAACTACAATGTGTCTTGGGCAGTTTCTCCTTTAGTCTTGCTTATTTGGTGTTCTGTGTGTTTCTTGTATCTGGAAGGGATTCTCTTTTGTTAGATTGGTGAAATTTTCCTCAATAATTTTGTTGAATATCTCTATGCCTTTGGCCTGGGTTTCTTTCCCCTCTGGTATCCCCATGATCCTGAGGTTTAGTCATTTAAGTGTGTCCCATAGTTCCCTCATATTTTGTTCACAATCTTTTTTGAACTTATCCAGGTTGCTACTATCCTGATCTCTTTTTTCTGCTTTGTTTTCCACGTCTGACATTCTATCTTCCAGGTTATTTACTCTGGTAGTGAGGGATTCTAGAGATGTTTTAAATATCGCCATTTGATTTTGGTTTTCCAATAGATCTTTTTGCATGGTCTCCATCTCTTTGTTGAGTTGCATTTTCATTTCAAAGGTTGTCTTACTTAATACTTCCTTGTACTCATTCTTGAATTTGATTATGTCTTCATTTAGTTCAGCCAGCTGATTCTTGAGCTCCTCTGATTGCTGTTTTGCCTTTTAGCTCATTTACTGTTCTACCAAAGTCCATCTGTTTTTCCTGCATTTTATTGAGCCTGGTGGGGTAGCTTGTGAGCTGATTCTGCACATTTTCACTTACATTGTCAATTTTTACTTCCATTTCCATTAATAATGTGGGTATAGAATCTGTGCAGAGATGTCCTGAACATGTCATTTCCTCCTGGGCTTGCATTTGTGTTCTTTCTTTGATATTTTCATTGTTGACTTCCATAGTGGGGCTAAGCAAACTTGGTGTGGGGCTCTCCACCTGTGTGTTCTTCTTTGATTGTGATCTGCCCATGTTCAGGCGAGAGACAGCTTTTACCCAGGCCCTCAGCAGTAGTGGGGACCTCCCATGAGATTACAGAGATTCAGCAAGGACTGGTGAGGTTTTAACTTCAGCTCAGTTCCTTTGGTGTCAGGAAGTGTGGGGGTGTTCAAACCTTCAGCAGCAGTAGCAGGCTGGGTGCTGGACTTTGATTACCACCCAGCATCAGTGGGCAGCGTCCTGGGGTCCACAGGCTGATGGGGAGCCAAAACACAGCTCCCTTACCTGGCCTGCCTAGGGTCTGGGTTTCAAACTGCAAGGGTGGGAGGGAGGTTGGTGCAGGTCCTAAAACTTGCCTCACTTGGGGTCAAGGGGTTAGTAGGCAGAGCTGCAGGTGTACAGGCTGGTGAGGAGCAAAGCGGCTGTTTGCTTACCTGGCCTGCAACCCTGGGTCAGTGAGCATGGTCATGGGGCATATGGGTTGGTGGGGAGTCAAGGCAAGCCTCCCTCACCTGCCCTTGCCTAGGTTCTGGGGTCCTAATGCACAAGGGTGGATAGAAAGCTGGTGCCTTCAAGTTTTTATTGAGAAGTCTTTTACTTCCTTCTTAGGGTTATTCCAATATGTTTATTTTTTATGGCTATCATTAATGGTACTGTTTCTCTGATTTTTTTTCTCATAGCTTTGTTATTGGTATATAAGAAGGTTACTAATTTTTGTGTGTTAATTTTTAATTCTGTCATGTTGCCAACAATGTTTATCAGTTCTAGAAGTTTTCTGGAGAAATATTTGGGGTTTCATATATAGAATCATGTCATCTTAAAATGAAGAAAGTTTGACTTTTTCATCACCTATTTTATCCCTTTTGTTTATTTCTTGGTTTATCTCTATACATAAGACTACCAACACTACATGAAATAGAAGAGCGGATAGCAGACATCTTTTTCTTGTCTAGATCTCTGTGGTGATGCTTCAAATTTTCTCTATTTAGCATTATGTTGGCTATAGATTTCTCATTTATTGCCTCTATTATGTTGGGATACACACCCCATCTCCCCATCCTTAGTCTCTCCAGGGTTTTATCATAAAGGGATGTTGAATTTTGTTGAAGACCTTTTCTACATCTACTGAAGTGATCATGTGATTTCCTTCCTTTTGTCTCTTCATGTGATTTATTTGTTATTCTATGGATGTCAAACCATTCCTGCTCTTCTGGATTTAAGCCAACTTGATCAAGATAAATGATCTTTTTGACATATTCTGTTATTCAAATTGTAAGTTTTCTTGAGAATGATTACATTTATGTTCATCATGGATATTGGTTTATAAAGTTTGTTGTTATTATTGTGTTTCTAGCTGGTTTTGCTATTAGTGTAATGCTGGCTTTGTAGATGGAATTTCAGACTATTCCTTCCTTTTCTATTTTATGAAATCATTTGAGAAATATTGGTTTTAATTCTTCTTTGTTTCAGTTTTTTAAGGTGTGGTAGAACTCTGAAATGAAACCATCTGGACCTAGATATTTTATTACTACTTCAATCTTGTTGCTTGTTATAGGTCTGTATAATTATACTGCAATTACTTCACATTACTGGACAAAACACCTATCTAAAAGCAGTTGATGGGTGGAAAGGATTTATTTTTGGCTTACATTCTCAAGGGGAAGCTTCATGATGGAAGGGGAAAGAGAGCTGAGGCTGGACATCACGATATGCCATAGAAGGTGGAAAACAGAAGCAGGAGAATGAGTCCTACTCCAGGAAAGGGGAGCGGGCTATAATATCGCTAATTCCCAGCTGGCTATAATACCGCTGATTCCCAGTAACATATCTCCTCCAGCAAAACTCTGTCTTCAAAATTGGCACCACCTGTGTTTATGGGGGGACAACTAATTCAAACCACCAAATATTATTTATCTCATCTTAGTTTAACTTTGATAGATCATTTGCACTTAGAAACTTCTCCATTTATTTTAGATTTTCCAATTTTTTGGAATACAGATTTTAAAGTGTGTTGATTTCATTGGTATCTCTTATAATCTTTTCATGTCTAATTTTATTGATTTAGGCCTACTTATTCTTTTCATAATTTGTCTAACAACTTTTCAATTTCATTTAATTTTACAAAAAAGCAACTCTTTATTTCAGTGATGCTTAGGTGTTACTGTTCTTTCAATTTCATTGAGATTTTTGCCATGATTGTAATTTTTATTTTATTTTAATTTTTTCGATTAGAAATTTAGGATTTGTTTTTCCTTATTTTTACAAGACCTTCAACTGCCTCATTAAATCCTTTATTTGAGATCTCTCAGTTTTTCTAATGTAGGCAGGTAGCTTGAACTTGAAACCTCCCTCTCAGGACTGCCTTCGTTGTATCCCGGAGGACTTGGTATATTGTGCTTTCAATTTTCATTCAGTTCTAGCAACATTTTTATTCTCTTCATGATTTCTTCAATGACCCGTATATCATTCAATCATGTATTGTATAATGTCCAGGAGTTTGTGTATTTTCTGTAGAGTGTTTCTTGTTTATTTCTAGTTTTGTTGCATTTTGGTCAGATAAAATGGAAGGAATTATTTCAGTTTTCCTATGCTTGCTGAAACTTGTTTTGTGTTATAAAATGTGATCTACTTTAGAGAAAGTCTCAGGGGCTGCAGAGAAGAAAGTGTGTTTGAGTGGAAGGTTCTGTTAATGCCTGTTAGATCCATTTGATTTATAGTGTCATTTAACTCCAATGTTTCTTTTATTTTTGTTCAGATGACCTGACTTTCGGTGAGAGCAAAGTGTTGAAGTCACCCACAATTACTGTGTTGGGATTTATCTCCAACTTTAAATCCAGTAGAATTTGTTTTATAAATTTAGGTGCACCTATGTCAATATAAAGTGGATTTCTTTATCTCTTGATTGATTTTGAAGTTATTTGTCAAAGATTCATAGAGCAGCAGCACCTTATTTCTTGGATCCATTTGTTTATGTAATTTTCTATCCTTCAACCCTCGGGTAGTAGCTGCCTTTGATGGTTAGGTGAGTTTCCTGAAGATAGCAAAATGATGGATCCTGTTTTCTAATTTGGTCTGCTAGTCTGTGTATTTTAGCTAGGGAATTGTAACCATTAATATTCATAGTTAGGTTTAAAAAGTGTGGGTTAATCCCTGTCATGTTTTTGTCGTGTGTCTTCTTAGTGTTCATTTGGTTCATAATTATTGTAGCATTACTAGCAATTTTCCTTCCTGTAGCTTCTTGAATATGTTTATCCTTCTCCTCAATGTGAAGCATTCCCTCAAGCATTCGCTGCAAAACTGGCTTCATGCTCATAAATTCCTTTAATATGCTACTATCGTGAAAAGATTTCTTTCTTTTTATTATGAAACTTAACTTTCCTGGGTTGGCAGTTGTCTATCAATATGTGAAATACATCATTCCAAGCCCTTCTGGCTTTTAGGTTTCCATTGAAAAATCAACCTTTATTCTGATGGATTTGATATATGACTTGATTTTTTTCTCTTATAGCTTTCAATACTCTTTCTTAGCACTGTGTATTTAATATTTTGATTATAATATGACATGGGGAGTTTTTATTTTTCTGGTCCTGTGTATTTGGTGTTCTGTGAGCACTTTATATCGATATGGGCATCCCTTCCCCTAAATTTGAGAAATTTTCTTGTATAATTTTACTGAAAATATTTTATGTGTCCATCATCTGTTCTCTTCTCTTTCTATGCCCATTATTTGATTGGTCTTTTTATGTTGTCCCATACATCTTTCATGTTTTTTGGACTTCTCATTGGTTTTGGCTGATCCAATTCTGACTTGTCTTCTTCCACTTGAACCATCATGCTGGCATGTCTTTCCAATGGAGCTTTTTGTTTCACTTGTATTTTTCATTTTCATATTGAAGTGGCTCCTGTAAGCTATACAACTAGCCAGCCAGGCATGTTGTATCCACTGGTAAAATAGTGGCATGACTATTATGAGGGTAACCAATTGGTCTCTGACAGGGTTTAATTTCATGGGAAAGAAGTCATGCCTGGTATTGTAATTTTAGTCAAAAATTTGGGAGTTCATAGGCCCTACAATAGAAGCTATTGATGTTTGGCTAAATGGATATGCTATGCTAATTAAATTGCTATTTATGTATTCATGCTTATGCCCTTAGATTAGTTCTGCTCTCATCTTTGGTCAGAGGAGTTTGTTTTTGCAGTTGTCATGGATAACTGGGGTGACTCGAATCTCCTAAAAATGCTGAGAATAAGTGACTGTGGAGTAATCAGCACTAAATAATATTGCTATCATGCCTTTCAAGGCTCTGGAAATATTTCAGAGGAGGTAATGAAAAAATCATGTGAGATAGATGATGGGAAAGAATACTTTGGAATGTTGTCTTTTAGACATCACATGCCATTGTATTCAAGGCTTCACAGACATTTTCATTACCAGTACAAGATGTGCAGGAAATGAGAAGAGGATCAGTGGAAGGGGAGTGATAGGGAGCGCTAAGAAGGTATTGGAGATGAGTATCATCAAAATACCCCATGCACATGTTCAAAAATTGTCAAAAGAGGGCTGGAGAGATGGCTTAGCGGTTGAGGCACTTGCCTCCAGTGCCTAAGGCCCCAGGTTCAATTCCCCAGGACCCACATAAGCCAGACCCACAAGGTGGTAGTCCTGGTGTGCTCTCTCTCTCTCTCTCTCTCTCTCTCTCTCTCTCTCTCTCTCTCTCTCTCTCTCTCTCTCTCTCTCTCTCTCCCTCTCTCTCTCTCTATGCTTAAAAATGAATAAATAAAATATTTTTTTAAAAAAAATTATCAAAAGATAGTGATTTAAAAAAGAATGCTGTCATCCACCAAGTTTTTGTCTTTGTTCCATATAACTGTCAGTCTCATAGCTCCCTCCCCCTCCCAAATTGGAATATTCCTTCAAAGTGCTCACTCTCCACAGGGACCCAGACAACCTGTCTCCTAGAGCATCAGCCACTTCCCACTGGTTATTCCCTCTCACTGGCGAGCCCACCGCACCTGCAGGGGTATAAAATCTTTTCTGCCACCAGCTTGGCTTGCTTTTCCTGCCCCCCCACCTGCTGCTGACCCACGTGGGTATACTTCATTTTTGCTTCTCCCTCAACTCTCAGATGTCTGTCTACCCATGCTTTCCCCACTCAAGTACACCTTTCTTTATCACCCTTCCATTTCTCTCTCTCCTCTCCTTCCCTCAACCTCTTTTCCCCTTGGCCTTCCCTCATGGCATAATCCACATGCATCTCTCCCTGAGCCCAGACAGGAGTTCCTTCCAGCTTCAAACACCCATGGGACACTCCTCTATCAATCTCCTCTTACCCACCCCCTTCTCTTATCCATAGATGCCCACAGCTTCAGGTCCCCTCCCACACCACATGTTCCTTCTCTCATGTGTGGTGTCCCTGGGCCAACTTCTCAGCAGGAACTCTTCTACCAGCACCTCTGTGTTCCAGTCAACATCTGAGCTCACTCGCCCTGAAATCCCCAACTAGCAGATTCCCACTTGCCTCTGATACTGGCCATCTGCAGCATTAAACACCTGCACACCACACTCTTTTTTTTTTTAACATCTTTATTGTTAATAATTAGATACATTGTATGAGCAAATCTTATGATGGCACTCCCATTTCCCTCCTCCCTGTCCCCAACCCATTGGGGGCCTTCCTCAGTGGGAATACTGAATCTTAAAGCTACAGCTGCCCAAATTTGCTCCCAAAGTCTAATAAAGTACTTTGATTTATGACACCTATGGTTTTGTCTCAGACCCTCTCCCAAAATCTTGACAATACCATAATGAGAATAAGGGGCATGTGACTGACCAAGTTGATCTATATTAAGCTATTTTGAGGTTGCAGTGCTCCCTGCAATGAGAAACCGTGGTTCAGGATCTTGTTCTGTACCAGAAACTCCATGTAAGTGATCTGGAATCTGACACTTTCTCTCTTATATAACACCGTCATCTGTCCTGACTTCCTATGGCCTCAACATGAATTCCACAATCAAACTCAGGTCTTCTAGAGTGGAAAAAGCCCAGAGAGCCTCTGGTCCCAACTCCACGGTTTTTCTCCAAGCAGTTTCCTTTCCCTCCTAAAAGTTTTGGTGTTTGGTCAGCAGTGCCTTTACAGCAGTCACCTTCTTGCTGCTGAGAGAAAATCCCTGACCAGAAGTAGCTTATGGGAGGAAGGGTCTACTTTGGCTTACAGTTTGGAGGGGAAGTTTCATCATGGCAGGAAAGGAAGCAAGAATAGACAGCAGTGCGTCATCTTGTCACATGAGCTGGAAGGAAGCTGCAACAGATGGCTCTCACAAACTGGGCTGGGCTATACAATCCCAGAACTTTTCCCCAGTAACATACTTCCTCTGGTTAGATTCCCACTCACAAAGAGTCCACAACCTTTCTCAAGTACCACCAGCTGGAGACCAAGTATTCAAAATACATGGGTCTATGAAAGACATTTCACTCAAACCACCATACCCCGTCTTGTATGGCGAATTTCCTCTGCATTGAAAGGTGGAAACAACTGTTGTAAGCTTTATCAAAATCAGCTGGGTCAAATATCGAGAGAAGGTGTGGGGAGGATCAACAGACCCCCACCTGAGAGTCAGGTGCCCCTGTGCCAACTGTAACGTGTGAGATCTTGTGACCTCAAGGGTCTCTAGAGTAGAGGACAAAAGGAGTGTCTAGAAAAATGAGGTCCATCTAAGGTGGTTTTCTTTGGGGTCTCATGCTCTGTAAGTAAGCCCTCATCCCAGGCTGAGGGAGGACCATCCACAGGGGTACCCACGTTAGAGTGAGCCCCACTGGAGAGCCATGTTGGGGTGTCATGTTCTGTGCATCCATGGGGGTACACCCCAATGGAGTGAGCCCCACTGGAGACCTGATCTGGGTCACTATACTTCTGAACAGGGACAGCTTCTAAAGGTGGCCACAGAGCATTCCCTGTGGTGCGGCTGCTCTGGGGTTCCCATGCTCTGTATGGAAGCCCTCACCCTGAGGCCGAGGAAGGAACATCCCAGGAGTGATTTGACACAGAAAGTTCCACCAAAGTACTGCTTTAGGGGCCCTGCACTGCTGTAAGCAACCCCTCACCCTGCTCTGATGGACCCCAATCAACTCAATGGTTCACCAAACTGGTTTTGGTGGAATCCTCTTTTGGTCAGTCATTTGTGCCCTATCTGTGGGGATGATGTGTGTTCATGTCCCCCCAGGAAAAGTTCTTCTCTTGACACCCCCTAAACACTAGTTCTTCCTGCTTTTCCTCTGACTATCCCTGGGAAACAGGTGTGGGCAAGAGAAAGTTTAGACTCAGGTGGAATCGTTTCCCATGGAGAAAGAAGAACAGTTTCCTCTAAGTGAAGACCCATGAAAATGATGGTAGCATGAGCACACCAATGGATTAGGGGGGTGTCAGAAGGGAAAAGCATTACACACTGACACACAGATTGTCAGGCTCTACATCCCAGTATACATGGTGTGGCTTCTTAAGGGAGAATATGGCTCAAAAGTGGCCACTGGCTATGACTCTCCTCTGCCTCAAATCAAAGGTGAGACAGATGAGGGGAACCTACTTCTCCTTGGAGCACTGGGCAGGTGTTAAGCACTGGTAAGGTACTAATAAAATCTATTAGAGATAATTTAAGTGCTTAATCTATTAGAATATCTATTAGAGATTCTTTAAGTGCTTATTGTGTGCAAGTACCTTTAATGGTGTTCTTATTGTAAGCACTACTTCTTCAGTTCATTTTCCTGAAATAGCAAAGAGAGTGGGGCTGGGAAATTTTACTCCCTAATTGGCAATTGTTTGACTCTTCTTTGATTCCCCAGAAAGTCTTAAGCAATATCAGTCAAGTAGTTGGCTGGGCCAGCCTTATGGCATCCCATGGATAACTTGAGGAAAACTACATGATGATCACAGCTGACAGCCCAGACTGGAAGGTTCAGCTTCAGCCAGGACTTCTTGAAATACTATTTGATATTTTTAATAAAATATCAAATACTACTTGACATATTTTAATATAATGATCTCCAGGTGACCCTGTAACTACTTCCACCTGGACCAGAAGAGGAGAACTTCCCCTAGTGATCTCAGAAGGACTGTTATAACTGGTGCCAAGAATCAAGGCTGTGATTGGTCCAGAACACAAAGCTCAATGGCTGTGATTGGTCCAAACACTCCTTATTAGTTTGTATAACCAGTTGACTCTGTGGGTTAGCTGAGACATACCCTCCTGTGCTGCCTCCCCTGGTTTTGGAGCCATCTATTTGGGCAACATCAAGCCCAATAGATGGATTCTCTCAGTTGGTCTTTCCTTGCTTACTGTTAGTGCTGGAGGCTGAGCTGGCAAGGTGAAGAAAATAAAAGCAGCGAGAAGCCAGGAGCTACAGACTAACAGAAACAGCGACCACCGCTGGCAGGCCAAGCAGCTGAGCAGTGCACATGTAGCCTCGCCAGCACCACTCAGGATAGAGGAAATAGAGAGATGGCAAAAGATGGTAAAGAACAAACTGAAGAAGGATTCAGGGTAGAGAAACACAGGCCGTGGTCATCAAGAGAGTTCCAGAGACCTGTCCTATCTTTAAGACCCAGGGATTCAGACCCTGGGCTAGGAGTTATAATACTGACTTTTGTTGAGAGGTAAGGAACCCTGGCTTCTTAGGCCTATTGAGAAGCTATAACACTAGATGCTGTGAAGGGCTGAGGAATCCTAACATCCTAGATCCACACAGAGCTGTAACACTTGTTAAGGGTCCTGATACCCAAGGCCTTCATGAGGACTGAGGTTCTAGACAGTGCCACTGCCTCCCACTCTAGCACTGAGAAAATTTTTAAAAACGTGTAAAGAAAAGAAAAAGAAGAAAGCTTTTGGAAATGAGCACTTGTCAACTCATAATTTCTATCCTGATGACACCTCCTTTGCCCCTCCACTTGGGTGACTCAGATAATGTACTCTATTGATTCAAAGGAATTTACCACATTAAGTCAAGAGGCATCCTCTTTGAGGCTTTAGTGCTTTTTATAAAAGATAATGTCACCTCTAGATCTCAGATGCATGTTCACAGAAAACAACACTCATCATTCACAGGGAAATCACAAGTAACTCTCTCCCCCCTAAGTTGTTGGCCTCTGTCCCAGGGTCGGACACCCTTCCTCCAGAGAGTTGCTCATAGTCCAGTCGTGTCACCAGCCTGTTGTAAGCCTACCTAAAGTGACATTTTTTTGGTCACTTTACAATACTTACTAAATCTTGTTTGTGACCCAAGAGCACCATTACCTACTAAGTGAATAGTTATAACAGGATACTGAAAAGCACACCTGATTAAAATTTCATACAAGGCAGCATGGTGCGGAGGGTTGGAGAGAATATTAGCATTGTAAGTAAACTCCAGGAAGGTGTGGAATAGAACTTAGCCTCAGAGCACTCCAAAATGATGTTTCTGCCATCAGAACTCTTATTTCTTTGTTTTTGCCTCCTATGGGTCAGCCTCCATCACTCAGACAGTCTGTATGTCATTACATATGCTCACACCTCATACTGAGTTCTCAAAGAACCCATGTTAAAAATAAATAAAATTTCAGTAAAGTTCCTGACTGGTCAAGATAGGCCAAGAACCTGGGAACAGAATCTAGAAGGATCCAAGCTGTTCTTTCTTCAGCCTCTTGATTAGATGATTGGCATAAGGACCATTATGCAGAACCAGAGACAAGGGTACGATGTACCTCTTTGCATAGACTAGCAAATGCAATAGGACAGCTTAGAAATTTTTCAAATACAAACCTATGTGTGATGGTTAGGTTTTGTTGTCAACTTGGATCTTTTTAATTGTCTTGGGTGGGTCTCTGAGGATGTTTACAGGAAGGCAGCCCCTCAGCAAGGGGCAGGATGTAAAGAAGCTTAAAGAAGCTAGAAGTAAAGATCCTTTCCTGTGTGGGCAGTGCAGGAAGGAAATTTCAGAGACTGGGGAAGCCAGTAAGTCTGGGGGAAAGGTTGTAAGACCCCACCCTAGGCCTATATAAAGGGGAAGAAATTATCTTTGGCCTTCTGCCTGTTTGCTGTTCTGTGTGTGGTATTGGTAATGGGTTTCTCTCTCTTCTCGGATCTGTGAAAGAGGGCTAGCCTCTTTCGTTGTTACGGAACTTCCCCTCAATCGGTAGTTTGAATAAATATTTTCCTCCCCCAAATTGTGCCTGGTTTGAAGATTCATCCCAGTGGTGTGTGGCTTACTGGGACACTATGTAAGATGCATCCCGTTTGTCAAGCTTCCCTTTCTAGGTCTGTTGGCTCTTTTCCTTATGCATTCAAATTTCAGAGTTTCAGGATCCCAGTAACCACTCCTACTAGCCATGATGAGGACAGAAAAAAAAACTGATAAGGCCTAAATATAGAGGTGTCTACATCCTCTACTTCCTTAGTGGGCTCACCATCCTCTACCTATCATGAGATGGTGGGAGTCTTCAAGTCTGGGTCTTAAACATACTGCTCCTCCCGTGCTATCCCAGATGTCTCATACAAGCATGTGGATCTCATTCTATGTAAACAGCACATACATGCTTGCCTCCTGCCCAGACCTCCTTTCTTAGCTTCAGTTCCTAAGGTTCCTCTGCTTCTTTTCTTGGATGTCTCAAAGGATCTCTGTAATTAAAAGCTCCAAAGAGACATTATCACTTTCCTCGCTCATTCTATCCCATATAGTCCTTTCTTTGTACTGCTCTCTGGCAAAATGAATGAATCTAATTTCACTAGAACTGCACAAGCTAGACACCTAACACTCCTCATTGCTTTCTCATTTTCTTCCACACCATAATCCAAGCCATTGCTGAGTTCTTTCTTTTTAATTTTCTCTAAAATTTATAAATTTCTCTACATTTTCTGCCACATTTCTTCCTTAAAAAGCCTTCTTCATATCCTGTCAGAAATTCTGAAAGAGTTGTGTATTTTTGGTCATTGTCTTAGTCAGGGTTCTCTAGAGGAATATAGCTGTTACAAATTATCTCAGGAGAGATCACTTCAATGCCAGTGGGAGTGGAAGTAGAGGAGTTTATTAACCTGGGGTCTGGAGTGAGATCTTTCTCAAAAAGCTCCAGCCCAGAGCTGAGCTTGTATTTTGGTTTTACAATAAGACATGGCTTGTAAGCAAAGCTATGACCAAAAGCAGCCATGGCTCTAGCAGCTATGATCATCACAGAGAAATGGGTACAAGGGGAAAATTCAAAGCTGAGTATGTGGCAATCGTTCAGTTTCAAAAAGTCTCAAGACATACATACATGACATTTCGAACATACTTGGCAGTCTGTGTGGTTTACATGAGTCAAAATAACTTTTCAGAACACAAGCAATTCTCCAAAAACATGCATATCAACTATTTCAGCAGTTGGGTTTCCCTGTCTGTTATCTAGGGCAACACTCTAACCTAGTATAAACTATCCTCTCTGCTTTATCTTCAAGGACTCCTTTCAGCAAGGTTTTACTCAGAGACTCTTTAAGCTGCTGAGCAGGTAAAAGTTCATCTTCCTTGTAGTTAACCCAGCAGCCTTACTGAAATCAACTTTCTTCCTTCTTACAACTTTTAGTAATTAACCCCTTTTCTGCCACAGAACCAATAGAATGAATTTTAGCAAAAAGGGGATTTATTGGATTAGCTCACAGCAGTCCCACAATAGCAGTCTGCTGGCCCCAGAGTCAAAGAACTGGTAGTCACTCATGTGGCTGGATGCCTCAGCAGTCCCAGCACTGAAGGCCTTAAAGTTTCCTGGGGAGCTGCTGATCTTCAGTCCAGGCTGGAAGGCTGAGGAAACTTGGTTCCAATGCAGACAATGAAGGATAATTGAGTAGGACGGATGCATCACAAGAAGCACCAGCAGCCAGGCAGGAGGAAGGAAGACAGAGAGATCTCCTTCCCGAGGAGCCTCCTTTCATCCTGCCCCTACTGAGAGGGCTGCCCACTCTGGGGGAAGGGCTCATTAACCTTTAGTTAATTCTTCCTGTAAGCAATCTCAGAGACCCACCCAAGATTACTGTGGATTACTAAAGAGCTCAAATTGACAACAAAACTTAACCATCACAGCCAGTATTTCCACCATAACAAGGGTGACCAAACTCAAAATCAACTGGTTACTCACACTGCTTAGAATCTTCCGATGACTATTGAATCCTATATGGATAATAACAGAAATCCTTTGTGTGATTTGTGATAGGGCAGGTAGAGGTAGAGAGGTAGATGGAGTCCTATGAAGGCCCAGATGCAGTGGGTCCATTCACTATCCCTGGGTTCAATTTCAGCACCAGGCTGGCAGGAAAGGCCTAGGTCTTAGGACCTAGCATCTTCCTTTTTCATGAGCAAGGACTCTGTTCTCAGCAGTTAACAGATGTCTATGATCTTTGAGAAATATGACCCTCATGTAAATATAACTTAATATCTTAATAGTACTTAACAAATTATTCTCCACAGTTAGAGGTTGACATAATGGATCTTCAGTCAAATGAAAAGACTCTACTCTTGAACCCAGTGAGACTCCCAGTGGTAAACACTTATAACCTAAATTAGGTCAACCATGGTACAAAACATCTGCATATAGGAGTTTATGGCAGATATAAACATGGGGCCATAGAGATAGCTTGTCAGGTAGATTTCAGACCAACATGTTTTTGATGCTAAAATATCAGCTCACATACTTTTTTGAGACAGTCTCATTGTGTAGCCCATGCTGGCTTTGAATCCGTGACCTTCCTTCCTCCACCTCCCAAGTGTTGAGGAGATTACAAGTCATAAGCCATCACTTCTGGCTTCAGCTTCACAGACATTCTTAATATATTTAGCAGTGAGGTTATAAGGATGAGTACTTGGTGCCAGATTTCTTAGTTCAAATTTTGTTTCTTCCACTTACTAGTTAGTGGAGGATTTACACATATTACCCCATTTATGCTTCCACACTTTTATCTATATAAAGAAAAAATAATAGCACATTACTCATTAAGTCTTTGGGGAATTGTAATTCAGTTAATTTATGTAAAACACCCTCATAGAAAATTCTTTGTAGAGTGTACACTTTTACTTGCATTAATAAAAATGTGTCCCAGAGGACTTGGAAATAGAAAGGGCCTAACAGAGGCACATCACTCTGAGATAGGTAGGCATTAGCAGACTTGGAGGCCATTAAGAATGGACCGAGGGTTAGGATCAGCTTTTGAGCCTGCCTCCCCTTTCCCACGTAAAAGGTGAAGGTTTCAGAGCTTTGTTGAGGGAGAGCTACTTCCTGATGGTCAAAAGAATAGAATTTGAGTTTTACCTTTGGCCAGTAGGGACATGGCATTTCAAGTCACCCAAAACATAAGATTCAAGTCCTTTCCCTTAATAGTCCAACTGAGCCCATGGGCCACCTGGCTGAGACACTGCTTACCTAAGGACCTGATAAGGAAGTGGCAGGATTGTTTTTCCTCTGTGCAATGGGCACAGAAGCCCCTCCCTTGACTCCTCGCTTGCAGATTCTCATTGCTAAGCTTATCTGACATTTTTAATTTGGTCAAAAAAGTGTAACTTTTTCTTTTCTCCCTTACTAACTCTTTTTTGGCTCCTAGCCAAAGTTCCAAGCATGTCTGCCCAGACACTGGGTTTCCTCACTGTTTCTCTGAAGACACCCATCCCTCACACAATGCAACTGCTTATCTATCTCCATTGCTGAACCTGCCTGTTTTCTGGACCCTAACTCAGAAAGCATGACTTTCTCTCTTGTTATCCACCTCTCTCCTCACAGCAGCAATTGATATTTACATTGGCCTAACCTGTTGTTTTTTTTTTCTGTCAGATGCTAATAAAATTGTCTTCTGAGTCCATTTCTAAATTCTTTTAAAATGGAGGCTAAAATCCCACAAAGGGTAACTTCAGGTACCTGGTTACACCATTGAGAGGGTGCAGCACTGACAGTGAGCAACTTACAAGGCAGGCTGCCAGGATACCTGAGGAGTAACATCTGCACTCAGAATTTGTTGTCCTGTTGAGAGGGGCTGCAGGCCCCACAGCCACCATCAGGGCATGAGGATGGTCATGGGCTCCAAGATGCCCAAGCAGGAGCCCAGCCAGGCAGCCCACTGGCTGCAGCCCCAGCACCTGTGCTGCCAGGTAAGCCTCCTGATTGGCCCAGCTCACCTGGTGGGGGGTTGGGGGCTTGCTGCGGGGCACCTGAAATTTGGAAAAAGTAAAGGAAGGAGCATCCTGCTGCCTGACTGGTCTGAAGAGTGAGCCAGCTTTCCTTCCTGCAAATGCACCCAAGGAAATGATAAAGAAGGGGTCAAGGAAGCTGCCTTCCTTCCATAGGGCCAGACAGAAACAAACACTCCCTGGGATGAAGATTAAAAGCTCCCTGACAAAAAGGGACCAATGAGGAGATGAGGAACCAGGTCTGGTATTAGCATATAGGGGAGAGAAGTGGCAAGTGGGCAGCGGCCGACTTTATAACACAGAGCCTACTCAGATGGATTACCTACTCCGGGACCCCTCCCATTCCTACTCCTCCCATCCCAACAGGACCTTTAGTTTGTAATAAAACCAAAACCAAGGCTGGAGAAATGGCTCAGAAGTTAAAGACACTTGCTTGCAAGGCCTGATGGCCAGGTTTGATTTCCAAATACTCATGTAATGCCAGATACACAAAGTGTCACGTGTGTCTGGAATTTGTAGTGACAGAAGAAGGCCCTGGTGTGCCCAAACTCACTCTGTTCCTCTCTTTCTCTCCTTTCCTCAAATAAGTAAAAACTGTTTTTCAAGTTACCTTTGCTTTCTCTGCATCTCTGAGTATTTCTGTATGGGGCTTCAAGCCTTTGTTTGCCTTAAGGAAGGAACCCAAACCCCTAAAGCCCCTGGACAGCTAGATGATACCAGAGCCCCTTCCCCTCCACACACACACATCACCATCACCACGAATCACTTGTCACAGAGTGATTAGATTTCCTTTCTGAGTCATTGTTAAAGACTTACAGAATGTCGATAAGTATATTTCTTAGGGTTTGGAGGAAGTAAGCCCACAGCAAAAGCATTTTTCAGGAACCTAGTACAAAGTTAACCTCTAACAGAGTCAGGTGGTGCTCTTGAAGCCACGCTTGCCTCTAGGAAGAGTACATCCTAACAGGGAGAGTTTAAATTATGCAATGCAAAGTTACACATATATCTTCCTATGTTTAGATACCAGAAAATGATTTCCTGAATTTTCAGAAAATTCAGATCAGAAATCTATAAAATTCCATCTTCTGCAGACAAACGTCTCCTCTGGATCAACTGCTTTCTGGGTGACTTGTCCCTGTCCTTGAACCTTTTAGTACACAGATGGCCTGGCAGGACAGGGGACTTGCCAGATACTGAGAATGGCTCTCAGCATGACATTTCAGCAGCCATCCTTAATTTAATAGCTCACCCTGGGCAACTAGTAGACTGGAGGCTGCCAGTGCTGAGCCTGCTGAATGCTTCTAATTGGTACTTGTTCTAACCAGTTCATTAAAAGGCCACAGCTTTCATGCAGATTTGTAGGAAATCTGACCTGTCAAGAGCCTGCATAACGGCCAAGCAAATGCACTAATTAAAGATGACCTGCTCTGCTCTGCTTGCCTCACCCTGAGCCTGTGACAGGTGGGAGGCCTGTGAGCCTGGAAATTTGAACAATATATGAAGAGGATAAAATAAACTACCATACACAGATCCCAGAACCTAGTTCAGTAACTTGCCTTTGTCCATGTGTCACAGGAACATTGGGTCGTAGGTTAAAACTTGTGTTTTCAGATGTATACTTTTTTATGTCAGACATAACATTTGAAATCCTTAGCATTGTCTGGTTACCAGCCAGTGGCTGCTTCCTATGAAGTCTGGCTCCATAGCAGGGATTCATCTTCTCTGGTAGAATTAGAAAGATGAGTGGGTCTGGGTGCTCCCAGGTGCTCTCAGGAGTTCTCAGGTGCTCTAAGATACTTGGGTGCTCTCAAATGCTCTCAGGTACTGTCAGATGATCTTATGGGCTCTCAAGTTCTCTCAGCAGTTCTCCTTCAGTTACTCATGGAACACTAGGGAATCCTCAGGTGCTCTCAAGCACTCTCTGGTGCTCTAGCATGGTCCCCATATGCTCAGGCTCTCCAAGGTACTCATAAACACTGTAGTGGCTATCAGGCGACCTTAGGGGATCTGAGGTTCTCAGCCATTCTCAGGAGCTCTTAGATGTCATCAGATGCAACGAGGCTGTCAGGTGCTCTCAGGTAGCACATGTCCTGCTGGAAAAGCTTTTAAAAGCATATGTCTTCCTTGCTGTCTGACAGGCCTAAAATTCAATCTCACCCAACTACCACTTGTTGAAATATAATTTTGAATAAGATACATAGCTTTGTGCAAAATTCAGAAAACTCATCTGTAAAAGAGTATAATACTGACAGCTCATTAGCATGTGTGGAGGATTAAATAGTACCAACTACTTAGCAGAGTAACATACTGCAAAGCTTGACAAATGTAATTCCTGCTCACTGCAGTCCTCCTGGCACTGGGATCCTGCCCTCCACCAGGGACACTGGGGAGCACAGAAACTGCATGAGGGGAGAATTTTACCAAGCTGTCCGTTTTTATAAATACGGAGACTTCTGAGATCAAATTCTGATTGTTTCATTATTATATTTGTGATTAAGGCAATTTGCTTAAATTCTCTAGCCTCTGCTTTTTAAAATTATAATTATTTCTTCCCATTGTCCCTAAGATAATTTGAAATAGTACATTTGAAGAACAGGCACAATGGTAGGTCCATGGTGCTCACGGAGAAGATGGTTGGTGTTTGCTATGACTATAATTACAATTATGCACAGGTCCTTTGTTGGGGCTTTTCACTGAATAGGAATATGCGAAGGTTGCTGTGAATTCACCTCCAGCCAGCAGGTCCTCTGTGGCTTTGGAAGCTCTGGTGAGTTAGGATTGTTAGTGATTCGAATTCCAGTTACTTGTGTCAGGCATCCACCTCCCTCAGAGCCTCAGCAAGGCAGCGACAGGGGTGGCGGTGCACAAGACAACTTGGGAACCACAGTGCGTCATGTTCTGTGTCAAAAGGATATCTTAGGAAATTTCTCAGACTTTCAGTTAGACAAGCTTGTAGATCTGGCAGTATGATTGTTTCAAGCGAGGAAAACAAGGTTCACAGGATTCTCTACATCTTGGTTTCAGAAAATTTAGAGCAGCGTTTTTTCTCTTCAGCTTTGATGCATAGCTGAAGCACATTCCTGAAAGCTGATTTGGCCATAAAGCCCAATAGTGGAGGAAGGAGGAAAAGCTGATTCCGGAACACACACTGAGACTCAGGCATTCTCCTCTGGGTCCCTCCTTCTGCTCTTCAGACCTGGCAGCGCTCTTGCAGGCTCTGCTGCCCGCTTGCTGAAGGGTCACTCACTTCTCCAGGTGAAGGCATTGTTAAGGTTGACAGCCAATGAATCCTCCTAACAAGGTGTTCCTTCCAGCACACATGACACATTAATGAGCCTGCTGGGATTTGTGGCTGACACTTTCAAAGGAGAGAGAATGATTGGAGGCCCTGCCACAGGGACGGATGGGAGCAGTCACCCTCAAGGCCAGAGAAGCACTGCTTCACCTGGACTGTATCTCTCAGCAGATTCAACCATTCCCTGGGAACATCTGGGTGACTGGCAGGAGCTGGGTGGCTGGGGAAGGGGAGGAAAGAGAGTGCACACATGGGAACTCCTTACACTGCAAGTCAGCAGCAGGCCTCCCTGAGCTGCAGGGTTCCTTTTCCGACTGCTTGCTGGTTACTCTGTCAAGAAAGTGGCTCTGGTCTTCTTGCTGAGTTTCCAGAGAAAGTCATTCCCCATTTGTGGAATCTATCATTGAGCCCTTCAGCACGTGACCAATCTAGACAGGAGAGAAGGAAGGGTGGATTCTCAATTTCGGTAATGACTCTCTAGAAGACATACCACACCTGAAAACAGTGCCCATCCATGACGTGTCTTCCCTCAATATAAGAAAGATGCTTCCCTGTATTTTAGGTGAAAAAATATGATAAAAATTTCACAAAAGACTGATCTACTTTACTTCCTTCCCAGTCGCTTTTATTATCTAATGAGATCTGATGCCAGCCAGGTCCTCTGTTGACATGCAGATGAGATGGAACCCAAAGGGTTAAACAAAGTGAAAATGCATGAAATGGGTTTTTAGGAAAGTACTAAAGTGGATTTATCTGAGAAATATGGTAGAATAGTAAGCAGTTTGAGCATAAATATTACACATATACGGTGATAATAAAAATGAAGGCAGTGATTTCTTCCAAGGTTGATGGAAGGTAAAACAGCAAAGGAGTGAGAATGGAATGACAAAGTTTATCTGTAAGAATCAGAGTCCTGAGGTATTTCATGAAGCAAATGGACTCCAATTGATGGATGGATAGATGGATGAGTGGACAAAAGATGCAAGGTCCCGATGAGAGCAAACAGTCTTTGACATCAGGCCACTTGAGCTCATGGTCTGGGAGAAAAGGAAGTAGACTATTTGAATCAGTCCATGTTAGAGATACAACTGCCGCTGATGATGACAGGTCATGCCTATGGATGTGGACATGGAGCTGAGAAAAGATCTAAGGAATGAGAGACAAGCTGAGAGACCATAAGGGATGGATCTTGTGGACTGGAAAGGCCTCGGGAAAAGGCACTAGTAGGGATGAGAAGGGGCCGTGAACAGGTGCTGAGGTCTTCCAGGAATGGGGATACAGGAGCAGCAAACCAAGGACAGCTGCATCTACGAGTGAGGATGTGCACTTTTGGAGGAACTATGGAGGCATCAGAGGGAGAAGGAGAGCTAGTGTCCCCCTAAGAGCAGCCACCACGTCCTCCCAGGCCACTAACGCTGCTCCTGCACCCAGCTGCTGGCTTAGACTCCTTTGTGTTGTGCTTGTGTCTTCGTGCTATGGTAGTTTCAGAAAGCACTTTAAGAAAATGATGATCTGTTTAATTTGCTTCTTTATTTACAAATATAACTTTACCATTAAAAACAACGTTGTCTTAATATTCTGACAAGGCTAAAAATAAACCCTTATAAACATTCATTACTGATTTTCGATGTTTCCTGTTAGGTTTTAGAAGATTTTGGCTTTCTGCATTTCTAAAATTGACTGTTGGAAAGCAAGCTCAAAATTGTCAGTGGGTGAGAATCTTTACAAATCAAAATTCCCCTCAGTGGCAGAGTGTTCCTGTGCTGTTTTACAGATGCTGGGTTCTTTGTGACTAGAACATGTCCTCAACTGTGGACTTGAAAGGTTGAAGGAGCAGGTGTAATGGAATTCTCAAGGCCAGCCTGGCAGTCCAGATCTAGTTTGCTCATCCTTTGGAGGCCAGCACTCTGGTCAAAGTCTATAATGTTAAGCAAAGAATAAGGAGCTACTTCTGGCAGAGTTCCTAGCTTAGTAAGACAGGATACCTTCTGCAAATGCACTGACTAGAGCAATCCCAGAGTGAAAGGACAGTGGCTCTTTCTTAGCAGCATTTCGTGTGCGTTCATATTTGTGTGTGTGTCATGGCAGCACTTAGCATGAAGTCTACAGGTGCTTGCTTGTAACCTACCCTGTTAAATTTTAAGTGTATAGTATTGTTAGCTGTTGGCACCATGTTGTATAGCAGAACTCTGGAAGGTATTTGTCATGCATATATGAAATTACTTAAACAACAGCATCCTATTTTCTCCTCAACCTAGCTCGTGGAAACTACCATTCTACTTATTCTAACTTTTTTAGATATTGCATAAAAGTGAAACACGCAACCTTGGTTCTTGAGGGGTATCTGTTGATACTTAACTTGGAATTTCCTTCACTTTAAAGACAGTGATAGTTTAGTATATGTGATCACACATGTTCTTTATCTCTTCGTCTGTCATTGGAGATGCAGGTGACGTCTGTATCCTGATTATTGTAAATAACTGTATACACACACATTTCATTTTCGCTTCACCTCTTCAAGCAGGTATTATCGTGATGTTTGCTTACAGATTGATGCAATTGGGGCAAATAATTTTTGGGGAAGGTACTCAGATGCTAGTAAAAAGTTATAGTAAAAAAGGAGCCAGGATTTGAATCCAGGAGTTTAGAATCAGAAATATTAAAAGCTAGCGTGTGACCCGAGGCCTCTGCTGCAAACATTTTTTTTTCTCCATTTGATACCAACATGAAAGGCTGATAATGGTGTTGAGTAAGAGGGGACATCTGAGCCCTTCTCCTCCCTTCCCCTTGCTTGGCTGGGCAGGAGGAGGCTGTGTGTATAGAAATGAGATTGGATTTTCCCGTTCATAGAGGAGATCCAAGTGTGTGTCTCTTAATAGCCAGAATTCCAGGGGACTGATGGATTAGTTCAATGCCTCTTTTGGCCTCAAATCACCCAGAGAACAAGCTCTTTGCACTGCGGGTAATTTCTATAGGCTCTGTCCTCCTGTGCGTCATAAACATGCCCAGTCTATTCTGGTCTGCAGGAATAATAAGGGAAGTATATACTCGGGCCCCAGGAGGAAGCCTCAGCTCAGAATTTAGAAAAGCACAGAAATGTCCCTTCTTTAACCCTGGAGAGTCCATAATGTACAAGACCTTTGTAAGCCATGACCTGTCTTTCTTTCAACTCCCGGCACTGGGGACTACCAGCACAGCAAGCCCCTCGTTCTTATCAATGGTGTAAAGCTCCTTAAGATCTACTTTTGTTCTCAAAACTGTTAGATCCCCAAAGACTTAAGAGGATATGTTCATTTATTTCTTTTCTTCCACCATACCTGGCCTGAAAATGAGGCATACACATCCCTTACTTCACTCTCCTTTCCCACTGCTTCCCCATGGGGAAGTGGTCCACGATCTTCAGCATGCCTGCTCCATTCTTCATGCAGTTCCTGCAATAGTCACAGCCTTTCACCAAGACCCACAGCGCCTGCATCTTCAAGACCAAGCTTTCCCATGGAGGCCTGACACAGAGCACGACTTTCAGCGTATGGAACTCAAGGAGGGGTTGGCTCCTACCTCCAGGAGTGCACCAGTCATCTCCCTTTGTATTTCCCTGACTCATCAGGTACACCTAACAGAGTCAGAATTTTAATTGTGTCAGGATACTCCCCTGAACAAAAACCTTTCAACAATAACACCTAAGAAGCAAATTGAAGATCAATATGGGCTAAGTGGATTCTTTTATCTGGTATGCGTGTCTGGGTTTGATTCCCTATAGTTATATTAAAATTCTAGATGTGGTAGCACCCTTGCTAACACAGAGAAAAAGGAAAAAGAAAAAGATTTTGAGGAGGATGAAGCATATTCTGAAAGGAATAAATGCTAGTCACGGTGCTCAAACTCAGCTTTCTCCTGCAACACAGGTTATAGTGTTCCCAGTGTTAGTGAGACTTCCAGAATGGGGGCTTATTATAACTGGATTTCTGTTCTTAGCCAGAAAAATATACCTCGGAAAAGACATTTCTCCTACATTTTCTGTTCCCCATGTTCTCTCAATTTGATGTAATCAACACATCAAATGAATTATCACTTCATGAGCCTCTAGATTCTGCTGTAATATGTGTATGGTAGGGTTTATATCCTAAGAAGTTCTGGTTGAATACATTATTTTCTACTAAACATAAAGCTCATGAGGTCTGTAGTCAGGCTTTTTATGCCCAGAACGGTGCACAGTAGTTGTGTAATAATGAACAACAGTTAATAACAGCAATGATGATGAATTCTGCTGTCTAATCTATATTTCTCCTGGGGAAGAAGGATTGCTGCTATTTTTAGAGAGCAGAACTAAAAAACTTCAGGAAAACTTTGCATTTTATAACCAATTTATTGAGTTTCCACTTGGGTATATCTTCAGAGGTGACATTAAGGAATTGCTTTTTATTCTGAAAGGAAACTAAAGTAAGAAAACTTATTTGAACATTTTTTAATAGTGCTCAAAAAAGTTGCTGTTGTATTTCAATGTGAGGTAAAAAGGTGAGAAATGTTTTCTGCATATGTATAAGTAATTAAGGATTACTCTGAGCTGACTGTCATTTCATCTCTCTTTAGTGTCATCCGAGGTCATAAATGCCTCTTGCTTAATACCCTGCACCCATTCTATAAATGTAAGAACTTCAACATTATTTTGATGTCATGACTTAACTCTGACTGGTTGATTCTGTAATCACTATTACTATTTAACTCAAGTTATTTCAAGGCTTCAGATATGATCTCAAATATGCATATCTGTTCTTATGAAAAGCAATTTTATATGTTTTCCTAATCAATGAGTTCACCAGCTTCGTTTTATTTTTTTAATTTTATTTACTTGTGTTGATATCTTTGTTATCCAAAGTTAGATACATTGAATGAGCAAATCTTATGATGGTACCCCCTTTCCCTCCTTCCTGTTCCCAATCCACTGGGTATCAGCCTCGTTGGGGCATACTGGATCAGTCCATGGAGTAGGGGGGTATGAATTGCATAATGGCATCCTCTCTGTTTTCCTGAGCTGCCACCAATCAGCCCATGGAGTTCAGGCACCAGTTTCTACCCAGTGCCTTCTCTGTTATAACCAAGTTGGCAATGATCAACATGTTTTAGAGTATAATTGCAACAGGATGGGGATCACATCACCTACCCCATTCACAGAGTAGCACCAAACACCTCCAAGACTGAACTCCAAGCACCACAAAGAAAAGACATGTAAAAGCATACACTCATAATTGCATTGTTCCAAATACCCCCTTAACACAGGTTTGCCAAAAGACCTGACAAATGTATTCTCTGTAGATAGACAAGTCTGACTCCACCTTGGATATGAAGTATCCCCTAAAAGAGCTTCCTATGTCCTCAGCTGGTGGCATTACTGTGAGGCAATAGGATAATAAGGCTACTAACTCCATCAATACAGTCACCCATTGATGAGTTTACACTAAATGGGCCACTCGGAAGTGGACCACAGGTGGAAGAAGTGGATGATGGAAGACAGGTCAGTGAAGGGCATACTTCGTTCTAGACTTTGCTCTCTGTTTCTCTGCTTCCCTCACTCCTTGAGATGAGCAGCTCTGCTCTCCAGCATAACATTCTGCTTTACTACAGACTAAAAGTAGTGGAGCCAGCTGACCATGAACTAAAACCTCTGGAAACACAATCCAAAATAAGCCTTTCCTCTGTTCAGTTTATTTTCTTATATAATTTGTTATAGCCATAAAAAGTCAACAAATATATTTATGACCCTCTTTCAAAACAATTCTGCAGCACACAGCTGATCTTTTGCATAGATAGGCTCATATTTTAAAAGAAAATTCAACTTTCTATCATTTATTTTTAAATTATACTATAATCAATTCTAGGCTTGACTGGGTTAATATAAAATATTTGTTTTATTATTTTAAATGTGTTTGACTTACTAGCATATTGCTGTAGATTTATAGAGCTCTTTCCCCAGTATAACAGTGTCTCTATTGTTGGAGTAGACAACGAATAGCAATCATTTCATAAATAATGGAAAGAGGTGACCATCTTAGATCTGCATTCTCAATGAAATCACTGGTGCTAACAATATATGAAATTTTATTCTTGGAAGGACTGGAAAAGTTTAGATACTATAATCCATGTGTCCTTCTTAAAGTCAAAGCACATAAACAGATACATAATAGTTCTGTAGTTTTAACTTTTATTAGGGGGAGAAATAAGAGTATTTAGAAAAATAAGTGCCTTAAAGTGGATTTGGGGAGGTGATATGGATAATGAAGGAAGAAAACTGATTATGAAACGCTGTCCTGGAACACTAGCTTTCAACTATTTACCAGGAGACATTAAAAATGGTGATATATGAGTGTATGCCTACAGATTGACTAATTAATCTAGTAAGTTCCTAGAGTATCAAAAATTAAAAAAAAAAAATAAAACTCTCAGCCAAGGCAGAGAATGAATCATTTCTGCCGTCACAATGTGTAATTGGACTGGCTACAACCACAGCCACAGGGAGAAATTCAAGATGTAAAACCCACCCATTTCCATGGAATTGAGTCTGAGTTTAAAGGTTTCCAGATGATTCATTTGCATAGTATATGTCAAGGGCACTGAGTGTGACTGTCTCTAGCTGCTGGTCTAACTATGCAGAGCCTCGGTGTCCTGGAGAGCCATCAAATCTAAAATGTTCGTCTCCAGCAAGGATTCCACTGTTTTCAGTGTTGCAATCATGATTCTGATGCACATTCTTGGATAAAACCCATGGTTGAATCCAGAAATAATTAATTATAATACAGATGAAATAACTTATATAGTTTTAAGGATAATGATTGTTGAGGAAGGAAGACTATGGGGATGGCTAGCATACAAAATCTTACAGTGCAAAGAAGGGATTGACAGCCACTTATCTGTCACAAATACTCATGGCCATTTATGCAGACTTACATTGTTTTAAGTGTGCTATGTTAGAAATAAGGTCGGGTAAGACTATGTCTTACCACAATGTCAGATTTAGTGAAAAAAAATTTTATATGTTACTTCAATTTCATTGGTTGTAATTTACTAAATAATTCTGATTTCACATAACAGTATGTCCATTGGCAATCATAATTTCTTTTATTCTGATCTTAATTACTAATATTGACTGTCAGATCACACATTACAGTTACATAGTGCCATATAAATTTAAAATGGTAACAACAGGGTTAATAGTCTACAGCCTTCAAAGAGGCTTACTGAAGGCAAAGCCACAGAACTAAGAGAGGCACAAAGAACACAAAGAAAGGTCTCTAAAGGGATCAAAAAATAAGTAGTACAGAATGTAGGTACATCTGTAGGTGCGGAGCACTTCAGGACAGAGAGTGGCCAAATTCAGTTACGAGTTGCATGTCTGTAGATGTGGAAATTCAACGGGGTCATATCAGACAGGGGGATTGCGCTTAGACCCCACCTGCAGATAGCAGTTTGTTACTGTCAGTCTTATGGCATAAGGATAGGTCAGTGGGGCCCACACTCTTCCAATAGGAAATTCCTCTACTTATATGATAGAGGCAGTGGGCAGTATGACCTCATTATTCTTCTGTCAGGTTTGATAAGTCCATGAGCCTATTATTTCTGATATGATTTTACTATGCCCATATGTCTATGTGTTCCTGGCTTATTTCTAAGTTCATGTGTGATAATACATGTTTTTAAAACCAAATTAAAATGAAAACACAGCATGCTAAAACCCATGTGTGCAATGAAAGCAGAAATAGAAATGAAAAAAACTGAACCAATGAAATATATTGTTGGTTCTTTGAAAAACTATACAATGTCAACAAGCCCCCAGCCAAACTAGCCAAAAGAAAAGAGAGAAGACCCAATTTAATAAAATTAGAAATGAAAGGAGAGAGCCATTACAACAGATACCAATGGGTTTCAGAAAATTATTAGGATATACCTTAAAATGTACATTTAGCTAATGTGGAAAATCTAAGGAAACAGATGGATTTCTAAATGTATTTAACCTGCAAAAATTAAGTTAAGTTTGATCTCCAGAACCCACACACAAAAGCCAGACATGGCAGCAGCTATGGTTCCAGTGCTGAAGAGACAGGAGGATCCCTGGAGCTCTCTGTCCATCTAAGCTAGCCTAATTAGTAAGCTTCAGGCCAAAGAGAGAACTTATCTCAGAAAAAAATGGAAAAAAGAAGCATACCCAAAGAAAAACACATGAAGTTGCCCTCTGACTGCCATGTGTGTGCACACTCATGCATGTGCACCACACACATGCATGCAAAAATAAAAATAAATAAACAGAATAATATAAGCAGATGTGACTACAGGAAAAGAAAACATAAGTCAATACAATTAAATCTATGGTTGGCTTATCTTAGAAAACAATCTTAAAATAAATAATATATGTATATTAAATTTTCACATAGTGAATGAATCATGGATGAATAGTTGGAGAATTTCATGAGATAACTTTATTTCTAAAATGAAATGAAGTATCAATTATAGGACAAAAAGCAGACTACCCATACTAAGAGATTTTATTTACAGCACACTGAAGGATGCAGACTTCAGATAGGGCGATGGAACATATCAAAACGAACAAGGGGGCTGGAGAGATGGCTTAGTCATTAAGGCACTTGCCAGCAATGCCTAACAACCTAGATTGATTCCCCAGGACCCACATAAAGCCAGGTGCACAAGGTGGCGCATGTGTCTGGAGTTCATTTACAGTGGCTAGAGGCCCTCATGCACCCATTCTATCTCTATCTGCAAGAAGCTGAATGTAGTGATACACACCTTTAATCCCAGCACTAGGGAGGCTGAGGTAGCAGGATTGCTGTGAGTTTGAGGTCACCCTGAGACTACATAGTGAATTTCAAGTCAGTCTGGGCTAGAATGAGACCCTACCTCAAAAAAGAAAAGAAAACTAAACAAGAGTAAAAGAAGAAAATCTCAATATAGCGTAAGAGGCTTGTCAGAGAATATAAGATGTGCTAGTGTGTATATAACAGTACTAATGAACACAAGAAATATTTAAAGAGGTGTTGGCCATATTTTTTTCCAAAATTTGTGAAAGATATAAACCTACAGGCCAAACTGCTCTAAAAACATTCTAAGAAAAATATATGAACACCTAGGTAGATCATCAGCAGACTGCAGAAGATCAGATAAATAGAAAATGATAAAGACAGTTTGAAAAAAATGAGAGTGTACACACTGAGGACTAATAATGTGAAAGATAACTTTACATTTAATATTTTTAAAATACATAAGCAATGGACAATATAGTGATCTATTTTTAATTCTAAAGCAAAATATATGTCTCTCAAAATTAAATACAAATTATGTCCTAGAATGGTAGAATTGAATAGTGCTGAGGTAATGCAAATGGTCTGCTTGCAAACTTGATTGTGCCATGTGCTAAGGGCCATTCTGACTGTAAACTGAAAACTTGCATCTTTCAACAATGTAGATTGGGCTCCAATAATCTCATTTTCCTTTGGAAAACAGAGCTAGCCTGCACGCACACACAGTTCTATCATTTATATTTTCCCCTAAGCTATAAGCAGCTTTCTGGTGTAGTTTTTATTGCATCTGAATGCCTTACTCTTGCAAACACATAGCATGAGGACTTTTAAGAGCCACACTCCTTTGAGACCCCCATCCTCACGCAGTCCTCTGTGCCTTATTCTCCCTGAGTGCCTTTCTTTCTCTTTAATAAACTCCAACTCTGTTTCATATTGGCTCATCCTGAAATTGTGTGTGCGTGTGTGTGTGCGTGCGTGTGTGTGAGTGAGTGAGTGTGTGTGTGTGTGTGTGTGTGTGTGTGTGTGTGTGTGTGTGTGTGTGTGGTAAAATCCAAAGGGACAGCTTTACCTGACTGGAGGTCCTAAAAGATAAAAGATTAAGGGGACGCTCTGGTGGCAGTTCTGGGCTGTGCCTCCTACTGCACTGCTGCTGAACGGAGGATTTGTTTAGATAAAAATTGAAGCCTCACTACCTCTTTATAGGTTAAGTTTCACCCAAACTTGTTCATTTATAGATGAGACTATGTGGCCTTTGGTGCACTGAATGGAAAAGTTGTGATGACTGTAACCCTTTGAATTTGCACAAAGGACACAGCAAATGTACTCAGTGATGAGCACCCCATGATGTCTAAGGCACTGGCTGCTGCAGAGTGAAATAACTACTTCTACCCGCTGAATGTTCTATACTGATTCTTGCCAATAGGAGCCAGTCAGTGTGGATAAAGTGTAGGCACCCATAGCCTGTGCTGTAGTTTGGATCTGGAATGCCATTTCAAAGGCCCAGAGGATAAAGGTTTGCCTGGAGCGTGGTGCAACTGGGAAGTGCTGGGGCAAGCCAGGAATCAAGCAACTCATGGGAGACATGGTGTTTTCTTTTCTGATGCTGCCTGCAAGGGAAGCGTGATCTAAATCACTTTCTCTTCTGTTTCTTCAGAAACAATCAGTTATTGTTGTAGTCAGCTTCTCGTTGCTGGCACAAAGAACCCAACCAAAAGCAATCTTGTGGGAGTAATGGGTTTATTTTAGCTTACAGACTCGAGGGGAAGCTTCATGATGGCAGGGAAAATAACAGCATGAGCAGAGGGTGGACAACACCTCTACCACAGCACTACAAACAGTGGCAGGAAGGTGTGCCAAACACTGGCAAGGGGAAGCTGGCTATAACCCCCATAAGCTTGCCCCCAACAATACACCTACAACAAGGTTCCAATTCCAAATCTGCCATCAGCTGGGGATTGAGCATTTAGAACACATCAAGTTTGTAAGGGACACCTGGATCAAACCACCACAGTTATAATTTCTAAGAAATATCCACAAAGTCTTGATGGATTTTGAGATTTCAATGTCTTTTTCTCTAGCTGTCTTTCACCCTTAAAGAGTTTAATGCTACTTTGGTTTCTTGCCAGAAGCATCACTTTTTTTTTTCAATGAGAAGAACAGAATAGTAAGGAATAGAAACAAATAGAAAGCAGAGAAGAGAGAAAGAACTTTGAGAAGATTGGACTATGAATGACTACAAGAGATGGATCCAAAGATGGATAGAAAAGAAGACAGCCAGAGTGTAGGAGGAAGGAATAAAGATGAAGGAAAACAAAACCTCAAAGCACATAAACCCAATTACAATGTAAGAGAAGGAAAAATTCACAAGCCATGACCTCAAATGATTCAGCGAATTACCTAACAACCTCTAACTACACAGAGAAATACAGAGCTGGGGAACAGAAGTCGCCCTATCGGTCCCAACTCTCCCTTCCACCTCCAAAACACCAAAGCAAGTTATTTTCTCCTTATGAAAGCCTCCCTCACAGGCTGATGCTCACTTTTATTTTCAGTCTGAACAAAATCATTATTTATGTGCCTGACTGTGTTATGAAATATTCTATAAATGGGATATATTTATATGTGTAAATATTCTATAAACGTTCCAATTCTGAGTCTGAGTACATTTGAGAGTTCACCAATTCCACAAACACTAGAACCTTATGTTGAGTTGAGCAAATGTCAGAGGACTCTGAGTCCCATCTCACAGCCCTAGTTTTTGACATACTATGTAGATTTCCTATGACTTTCCTTTTTTAAGCCAGGAGGTTATGATTTCTTGGACATAAATTATTTTGTCCTCCTCATGTCTTGGGATTGCATTATATGTAACTATTATGGTATTAAGAATAGAAAGGTTCTTTGTGTTCAAGTTGGTTTTCAATTTATTCAAGTGAAAAATGAGATTAACAGATTATATTTCAAATATAATGTTTGAATACATTTAGACTCAAAATCTTAGAACATGTAACAGTGAATGTGATTTGTCATATACAGTCACAAGCTTGTCTGCTAAAGCTTTCCTCTCTGATCCCCAAGTGCTGATGTCAGCATCTGCTGTACAGATGCTAGTGTCTGGGCAGTTTAGGATGCCTTCTAGTTGGTTAGCATGTCTTCCTGAAGCCAGCTTTGGAGATGGCCATGCGACGTTTTAGCAAGGGTTCAGTGGATATTGGCCTTACTGTATTCACTTTGGCATTCGTTTTCTGTGGATTCCACAATCTCTGTTCTTTCTGAGGGTTAGCCAAATCTAAGAGATATTCAACAGTGCACCTAGAATATGTGTGTTTCCAAAGCAAACCAGCTGAGCTAGAGCCCTCACTCACAAACCACTTCCATAACCAGCCTCTTGCCCCACTCACTCCAAAGCCAGGTACCAGACAATTATCCAAGATAGCTAATCCTTAATCTGTTTAATCAAAATACCTCACTCAATCTTTCTCACTGAAATCATAATAAGTCTCTTAAATTCCTCTGCCTCCTGACCTCCTCACTGCTTCCCTGAGCGGCCTCCATAGCATCTGTCTCTCCTCTTAGCAACTGTGATATAACAAACTGTCTTTTTAATGAGGGTGGGCTCCTAATCTGTTGGTCTTGTTGTGCCAAAGTCACAATAAAACTGCATTTTTAAACACACAGATCTATATGAATTCAAACAAATACTAGTTGAGCAGTGCTGGAAACTCAGAATCTGGCCGGCCTACAGTTCCCTGAAGAGGTCCAGATTCTAAACTCCAGAACCTGGAAAGACATCACTTAACTAATGTTACAAATGACTTTGAAGATGCAATTAATTTAAGATCTTGGGATCAGGAGATTTTCCAGGCATTCTATTATAATCATGTAGCCTTATGAAAGGGAGACACTGATGTTAGAATTAAATACTTATAGAACTATACTTTGAAGATAGTACATGGAGTTATGAACTAAGTGATACAAGCAAGCTTTGGGTGAGAGAAAAGGCAACAAGACTTCTTTCCTAGAGTCTGTGTAACAGGAACACATCCCTATGGAGACTTGGCCTTGGCACAGTGAAACCTACTGTAGACTTTGAACTTCAAAGATCATATGATAATAAATTTATGGTGTCTCATTTATGATTACACCAGTTGGGATCATCTATCACAGTAGCAAGAACAGTGATGGGTTTCTTATAGGAGTGTCCCTGGAAATGTGGGCGTGGAAAGAATAGGACAGAGAATGGAAGAATGTTGAAGAGCACATTCTGCTATTATCCATTGCCTTTAACAGACTGTTAGGAGAAAGACGAATGTTTAGGATTCTACTGCTAAGGCTCCAAAGTGAGAAGCATGATTCTGAAAACCCATTTTGGAAGAATATACAAATCATCATAAACTGACAGTGATAAGATGCTCTCCTGGTGAGGGCCCTAAAGAAAATGAGGATATGTACTGAAAGCTGGTGGAAAGGGAACCTTGAAGTCAAGTGGCAGAAAGCTTAGTTGAATTATGCTTGCCCTGAAGTTATGAAGGAAGAAAAAAGTGTGCTCAGTGAAAGTACTTATTTACCTGAGGAGATTCCCAAGCAAAGTGTTTAAGGTATGAAATTCTGTTTGCTATTTATTTAAAAATATGATTTTGAGAGAATTACCTCAACAGAGGTCTCAGGCATGATGATTGAGAAAAATTACCAGGATATTCAGATTATAAAGGATGTAGGAAGGCCCCTAGCAGGTTGGGGACAGGGAGGAGGGAAATGGGGATGCCACCATAAGATTTGCTCAAACAACATATCTACTTATTGGCACCAAACAAGAGATTCCCTATCAAGAAGTACATTCTAGAGAGAAATGAAAGGGCATGGCTGGGGGACTCTGTGCTGTGCTAGACAGGATCCAGAAATGAAAGTGTTTGCCTGTGTGGAGGGTGACTCAAGAGCTTAGGCATGTACTTGTGGTCTTTTCCAGCCATCTAAGTGGAATATAGAAGAGAGAGAGACAAAGAGACAGAGACAGGAGACAAGCAAGGAAGGATCTCAGAAGGAGGAGTCTTGTTTCATGGAGCAAATGTCTGTGAAATGTGTTGGAGAAATATATTAAGAATTTTATTTAAAAAAAAAAAACAGGGGAGCAAGATGGTGACCGAGTAACAACTTCGCCAGGACTCTCCTAAAGGTTTGACCCCCACAACTGCTATCCAGGCTTTGGACACCGGCCGAACCCGAGTTCGAACTCTCCCTCCCTCTCTGCTCCACTGTGGAGCAGAGGGCCGAGCCCTCCCGCCCCGGCTGGCTCCCGCCGCCATTATCCCCCGGGGCTGATTCCAGACTCTCCGCGTGGCTGGGGTTACATTGCAGGACTGAGACCCGGGCAACCCGCCAGTCCTCGGAGGTGGTCTTCCCCACCTTCCGAGAGGGGAAAGAGTGTTTCTCCATGGAGGTTTGGGGTCTGTCCGCAACACAGGCCCAAGGTTGGGGCCGTCGGCTTTGGGATTTTCCGCGGGTGCCGCCAATCCTCAGAGGCGGTCTTCCCCACCTTCTGAGAGGGGAAAGAGTGTTTCTCCACGGAGGTTTGGGGTCTGTCCGCAATACAGGCCCAAGGTTGGGGCCGTCGCTCCCCAGCCCCAGGCCGCTGCGGGTTCCCGCCGCCGGCTCTCCCCTCAGCAGGGGAGCACAGGGCAGGCTGCTCAAGCCCCGGCCCCCTCGCCCAGGTTCGGATCCCTGGCGCCGGTGTAAAGGATTTTCCGCGGGTGCCGCCAATCCTCAGAGGCGGTCTTCCCCACCTTCTGAGAGGGGAAAGAGTGTTTCTCCACGGAGGTTTGGGGTCTGTCCGCAATACAGGCCCAAGGTTGGGGCCGTCGCTCCCCAGCCCCAAAGCCGCCGCGGGTTCCCGCCGCCAGCTCTCCCCTCAGCAGGGGAGCACAGGGCAGGCTGCTCAAGCCCCGGCCCCCTCGCCCA